>JUDQ01000056.1:0-86161 GCA_000812075.1 Scedosporium aurantiacum
AAAAAAAAAAAAAAATTGTCCCCCCGACAGGCGCGGATGAACACTTAGCCCGGAAGATGCATGGTTCCCCTTACAATGTTGCCGTTTGACATCACCCTCCTCCCCCAATATCGCCAAACGACGAGGCCCGTAAAAACGACAACCCGCTTCGTAGAAGGGATATACCCGGTTCACAGGGGAAAAAAAAGTCAGGCGCGAACAAGCTAAACTCGCCATACTATACCCTCCATCTAAAGAGTAGGCATGGTAGTCAAGGTGGCAAGGACAGAATATTCTGAATCATGACTGGATGTGGTTTCGAGGTGTAGATCACCGGGCAAAGGTTCCCCCACCACAACGGCGCCGATGCGAGTGCGAGGTCAGTTGGTGTCCGGATTGACTCAGTCCCGCTCCAGTAACAGCCTGCCGCTTTTGCAATCGACGACAGCCTATCCTGTTCCCGTACAAAGTACAGCTCAGTGTAACACAAGGAGATTTCAACCAACGAGAGGTGCCGGGGAAAGGGTGCCGAGAAGAGAGCACAGGAAAGAGGTGCACCATAATGGGAAACGGAAAAAAGAAGAGAGGAAGGTCAAAAACAGAAGGAAAAGAAACAAAAACAAAATGGGGGGAAAAAAGAAGAAAAAAGGAATAAGGGGGAAAAATGGACAAAAGAAAAGCCGTTACCTGTCTATTCGTTAGCCCGTTTCCTTGCATCCCGAGCTGCAGATCCAGCAACATCACCATCACCACCAACATCAACACCAACATCAACACCAGCACCAGCACCAGCAGCGCGTTCACTCACCTACAGCGTGACATCGGTATTCGATCATGCTGCGTCTTTCTGCTGTGTCCTCCTCCCGTTTTAGGCCCCTCATCCTTGCTATTTCAGTCCCAATCCGGACGGTGAGGACGAATGTGGACAGGAAACTTGGAAGCTTGGGTCGAACGACTTCGCATTTTTTTTGTGTGATATTTTTTCTCAATTTTTGTCCCATTTTCTTGCCGATCTTTTCCCCCTCAATGAAATCTTGCCGACCCGATCTTGCGTAAATTGCGAGGCTCTTCACCGGCTTCGTGAGCCTTCTCCGCTCCCTTCATTTTTTTTTTCTTTTTTTTTTTGGTTTCTTCGGTCCCGACGCCTCCCTCTTTAGTGCCGGTTAGCCATCATATCTTTTCCCCTTCTAGGGAAGACGAAGAAGTGTGTCAAATGCAAGCCACACAGTTCAAGGGTCTTCAAGGCTAGAGCCAAGAAAGCCATGGCCGAGTTTTGCGAGGGTAGTCCGACGTCGTGACTCGTCTATCATCACCATCGGCCCGCGGCAGCAGGGCAGGTTTAAACGAAGTTATATCTTTGTTGTCGCAAGTCGCGGCATCTGGCGCTCCCTCTTTTTGGAAGCGGGGTGGAGGAACCAGACCGCTCCTTTCCAAACGCCCATTATCTACTTTTCTCTCTCTCTCTCTCTCTTTCTCTCTCTATTTCTTTGCTACGAAGGAACGGCCGCGACACATCTTTCGGCCGGGGGCAGGATCAAGGACTGCATTTGATGCTGCTTATCTGCATTGGTCCAATCCTGACTCGTACCTTGAAGATGTACGAACCATGTACGCAAGGTGAGTATCAATTCCTTGCCATGCGTCTAGCTGCATCTCCTCCACTCTGTAATACTCTCTCCAGGCAGAGCATTGGACAGACAGATAATAGGACCTGTCCTGCCTGTTGCCGCAACGACAGGGCGGAGCAGGGGCAACACGCTGGCTCTGTCCAATGTCTACGAAGTAGTACTTCGTAGCCCGGGCCAACTTCGAAGTACTTTCATTTAAACTCGCAATTTTGGGACCACTGGTGCCCCCCGGACACTTCCCCCAGCTTTGACAGCCACGAATTAAACTGAGGTGAGGCAAGATACGCGTGCAGGATCGGACGGAACATGGCCTGCCCTCAGCCCCGACCGAGCGCGAGGCCTCTAGAGCGCCCTAGGGCTGTACTCCCACTGTCATGTCTGCTACCATATTCTCTCCCTTCCCGACGTGTTGGTTTTTTGACTTGAAGCTTGAGCTGCAGAGACGCAGATCAAGGCGTGTTCCTTATCTACAGTCGCAGCTCGGTCTCCTCAAGAGGGGATAGAGTTGCTGGTTGTTGTAGCATCACCGTAGATCCCCTGAACCCATCCAGTCTCGCCTAGTTCCGCCCTTCAGAGGTCACTCCTCCCTCTCTCTCTCTCTGTCTGCCACTTTTTTTTTTTTTTTCGTCCGAATTCTTTCCATGTATGTGCCCCTCCTTCTATCAAATGAGCACATGCAACGAGCTAAAGTCGCAATGAGACACACACACACATACCCCGCGGGAATTGAGCAATTACCTCCGAAGAGGGAGCGATCCCCACCTCCATGTCCTCGAGCAGGATGCGTGATACTGATGTTGTGTTTGTCGAGAACTTGGCGAGGACCTCTCTGATAACGACATACATGAGACACAAGGAGAGACGCAGGCAAGGTGCTAAAGCTTACACGATGGCTGGCCGGGCACGTCTTTTGGCCCCCTAATCACTGCTCTCGCACCCCCGGGCTCGGTGTTTGCAAGACTCTCAGGTCGACCGTTCATGGTGCCTCATAGATGCCCAGTCCGTCGCCTGCAACCTCCGTCGTCCATGGAGCAGGGGGGAAAAAAAACCAATAAAAAGGTAGAGAGATAAAATCGAAATAACGCGGCCACAATCCCGTCACTAACACAATGCAAGGGTCTAAAAGCTGGGGAGAGGAAAGAGATCTTCTTTTTCTTGGGATACTCGGCTTGATAGATCTCGGAGCTCACCATCCCGACAAGTCGCTGCCACCCCCCCGCGTCTTTCTCGTACCATATTTGCATCTCGAACTGCCACAAATGGCTGAACCTGTGCGTATTGGCAAGTGGTGGCTAATAACCTTAACACACCCTCCATCGGCATTGGTCCATGAGCCTCCGTGGCGGTTTTCGTGTGACCCCCCCTCTTAAATTGATAGCGCACAGCTCTCTTCGCCCCTCGTCGCCTGCGTCTACAACGCACGCATACATGATATGCATGGTTTTGACAGCTCTCCCTCTCGCTCCGGACATAAAGTGGGCAGCCAAAATCCCGCCGAGGGGGAGGGGAAGGAGGAAGAAGAGGAGCGGAGAAGGGAGGGGGGCGTTTCTCAGAGACTTCCGCTGATCTTCGTTGGTTTCCGTTTTTGGCTTCGTACGCTTTCCCTTCACGTCTCATTGGTAGGCGAACGCTTCTCTTTTCGGTGGCAGCTGCAGGCCCCCTGCAAAAGCCGTCCATTTTGTGATGTGGTGACCACGCCGGCTGCCAGAATCTCGTTTTTTTTTTGTCGTTCAGGACACAAACTGAGAGCCTTTGACAGAGGACCGAATATACCTCGAGCTGAAGTCTTCGTTTCGTAGCATTGACCTAAGCGGAAGCGGATGCAACTATTCTGGCATTTGAAAGAGACGGTTGGAAAGCATTTTGCGCCGCCAGCCGCAAGGTATCTGGGTATCAAAAAAGGTAAACGGGATCAATCCCTGCAACGCAACCACACACGCTCTTTCATGAAAAAAAGAAGCGGAGAATAAACCGGGTTCATAGTTTCAATACCCTTTTTTTTTTTTTTTTTCGCCTTTTCGACACGAGGTAACCTGGAATGACCCATCTTCTTTGCTTTGAGCAGTGGCACACCTGGCCTGCCGGCACTGCTTCCGCGCTGTGTGTGACGACTCGACAAACCTGGGCAGAGCAATATTTCATGTACCTATACCCCGCGGAAAGTAGAGACAATCCGGGGATACATGCGTCGGCAGATGGGAAGGGCTCGTAGTTGTCATTTCAAAGCACTCGGCCTGTGTATTCCCCCTTCCCTACTACTTCATACTCAACCACCAGGTCGGCAGTTGCACGGGATGCACGCTGCGAGAAACAGTTGACAGTAGAGTGTTCGCGCACATGTGTAGCACCGTCCCTTTCACACCCTTTCCTGGTTACCTCACCGTGACTGTATCATACCGCACCGTACAATGCCGCCATTAATATAAAGTTCGGTGGACGCAATTCTAGATACGAGGTGAAGGGTCAAGGTGAGAATTTCCTTAATGGAGTCACTCGGGTGTAAAAAAGGTATGGCGCATTCTCGAAGCGAATCTTCATGCTTGCGCGGCTCAATAGCCTGATTTAGTCCGGTCTCCGAGAATGTGAGATCTCAATGTTGCTTTGGATGTGTCTGTCTGAAGTTGCATTCTTGTTCGAACAGCAGCTACCAATGGCCGCGGACCGGGAAAATCGTCTCCGACAGCCTTATCGACATCAATTGATCTTTCCTGACTCGCGAGCTGAACGCTAAGTGGGCCACGAGGGGGTGTGATTCGGGGGACCCCCTAAAACTTACTTCGTGGAGGTGTACGAAGTAGTTGGGGGTATTTGGCTGATTTGGCTGGCCGGGATGTTCCTGCACCTCCAGGGCAGTATCTCTTTGTCGTACCAGGTACCTATAAGTCGCATGTGAACCCGTATTGGGACGTTCGAGAGATGCATGGCGGACGAATGTGAAGAGGAAAGTGTAGAGTAGAGAGGCGGCCGGCGTGCGTCCCGAGGGTCTGGGTCGAGAATGTGATATGAAAATTAGCGAAATGGAATCTGCAAATCCCACCATGTGCTCCATGTCGACTTGTTTGGCATGAAAAACGAAGGGGTGCTATATGATCCCCTATTATTGCAGTTGTCCCTGAGATTTCGAGGAACCATGGACACTCCTCGGCGCTTTCAAAGATAGCAAAAGTAGCGTCCCAGGAACTGAGCCAGGCAACAACGGTTTTGTCGTACAAGAACTGCAGTGCATGTGAACGGCTGGCCCTATCCTGAGGTACAGTTGTTTGAGAAGTGCATTCGACTGCGGTGATGATGCGAGCTATAATAAAAAAGGGAAGGGGTACGTATGACGGGGAATTAACACGCCGCAGGGCGCTGGTGAGGCTTCGAAACGTGGATACAAGGACCATTTGACCTGTCAAGAATCTCTACCAATAGAACACCCTCCGCCCACAGGGATCAGCGGCTCCCTCCTTCGCTACTAGAGAAGAAACGGCCGAATGCGAGCAATGGATTGGTGACATCTGATCAATACTGTGAAGGAAACGAGTGAGACTTTGCGGGGAGGTGGTGCTAGCGAGATCTAACCCGGCTATTGTCCGAAAAAAAAACTTGTCTCGACTTGACAGTATCATGGCGGACAGGGAAACAAAAAGCAAAAAGCATCGGAGCCTTGGTGCCGGGGGTTGAGGGGGGGCTTTCCTGTTGCAGAATGAGTCTGAGCAATCCAGCCCCCAACCATTATCACATTTCATTTACCGATTGCTTGGGAAGTAATGTAATTTTGAAATTAATTCTTGGTTTTGCTGAGGAGGGACAGACACAATTGCGGGTAACACTTCAATGCGGCAACCTGCCTCATGGATCACCAACAATCATGCGGTTCATCCATCCCCTTACTCCTGGGGCGTTTGAAGACAAGTCACAAGTGAAGAGCAGAGATGGAGGTTTGCAAAAAGGGAAAGGGAGAAAAGGAGGGGGAGGAGGAAAAAATAGGAAGAGAAAAAAAAAAAAAAAAAAGAGAAGAGAAAAAAATGTGGCTGCACACCAAGCAATCACAGGAATGTTGAAAGACTCACCCGGGGTGGTCCAAGCTCCCGCTCGGCGCGATGAGCTCGGGAACGGGGGAGAAAACGAGGCTGTCTCTTGTCGAGCACCGGCAAGGTTCGCTTTTAGGCAACTCGGTCGCGGACGGCTGCGTGATCTCCACTTCTCCTTCCCCCCACAGAATGCATCCACGACACTTCGGGCCTGAAGGGCAAGACATCGTTCCGATTAAGCCAAGGAGGAGGCAATAGACCTCTTCTTGGGCAAGGGTTGCCATGCGTTCTGATGCACACTGGCAATATTGCAACTTCCTTTGCAACATTACACGCGATGATTCCTGTACCGGGCAAAGTGGAGAGGCTGGAGGGCCGAGCTGGAGGGTACGATGTGCAATCCGACATGCCGACTTCGTAAGCATGCAATGTGTCTTCGGCGATGTGGTAACGTTTGACTTGAGCAGCGGTATCTCATTCGGTGTTCAGAGGAACAGGCGGGTACTCTGATGCGGGTAGGACCCGGAAGCCCTGACACCCGATGCGGACACAACTTCGCAGGGGAGCTTGCAAGTCGCGAGTCGTAACAACGCCTAGTCCTATCCTCTTCGGGGTTGACAGATGTATGTCCTGCGCAGATCTAGAGTTAAGACTTTGCCAACAACGTATCACAGTCTCATGATCATCCCTTGGCTCAAGCCACGTCCTTCCCTGTGTGGCCCCCCACCTGCTGTCCTCGCACACACCCACCCTGAGGCGTTCAGGCTTGGGTACTGAGAGAGTGAGAGCACGAAAGTATTCCTTCGCCGCGCACAAAAAAAAAAAAAAAAAAAAAAATGTTGCGTGGACTTTTGAAGCCTCCACATAGACATCGTCTTCCTGGGTGGAAGACTGACAAGAAGACCCTGGAGGTACCAGAGCTCACAACGGTGCCCCACAAGTGTCATTCCGTGGAAAATGTAGGAATTGATGTTGTTTCCAGTTGACGCTCTTTCGCGCAAGGTGGTATTGTGAGAGATAACAGCGTGCGGTGAGTCGTCCTGCACCCTCCGTTCTGTGATTCTATTGATGCTTGTTCTGAAGTCTGCATGTGTTAGTGGGCACGAGGTATTATGAGAACAGCAACACAATTTTGCCCTCATTGTGGCCCTTTCATACTTCGTACATCGTCCAAACAGGTGCTGAGTTTTACCATGGTCGGAAACTGACCAATTGGCAGGACATTTTCCTTCCTCCCATTTCGTCTAATTATGTGTATTTTTAGAGGCTCAAGGGTCATGGTGCATCTTGCAAGGTACGCTCCTGCTCGTTCATGGATAGGTTGAGGAGTTCGCAGCCAGCTGGAAGGGCAGGTTGTACCTGAGTTCCAGGTTCTTCTTGCCACATCTGGCCCAGGATGTCTTTTTTTGGCAATGCTCCACACGCCAAATGGGCAGGTTGCAACATCATCACATCAAAATCTATATCCTCATGTGAAGACTACACAGCGTAGAAACGAGTCTTGAAGAGATCATGGTGGCAAGGGGCTTTGCTTCGGAGATTTCAACTAATCTAACAACTCCTTCAGGTGCGCCTTTCTAGAAGATCCAGGTGACTCGGCTGACTCGATCGGGCCAAACACTAGCTAGAAGCGTGTACAAATACATCAATTTGATCAGTGGGGACAGGAACGCTTCAGGAAGGGGCTTGGGGAAGGGCAACACTTGAACTGTTGTAAACTATTGACGTAAGTTTACTGGGGGTACTGGGGTACTGGAGTACTGGGGTATTGGGGGGAGATGCGCTTTCCCTTTTCACCAATCGAGTTGGGAATACCTGAAGTAGACACCACAAATTGCAATTGTGGACACTTCATCCCTGGGGCATACTCCTAAAGTTGCAGGTGCGAGACGGAACAAGAGAAGGACGCGAGTACCTCGTATACTGTAGTACACTCAGCATACACCGTATGGTGCAGTGATATTGATTCGTCTTCGTCCCACATGCTCAGAGCACGAAGTACACCATTGATGGCAGCATGTGCGTGGAGCACAACTGTGGTTAGTGGGCCTCCACTTGATTTCGACGTCGTCGTTGGCACTTGATCATATTGGCAGCGGCGACCACAAAGTACGGACTTGTACCTAGGCCAGGATGTACACAACCTCTGGTCCTCAGACTCCTCACTAGGCGAGCAGCCATGGACGGAACTTGGACGCCATCACGTACTTCGTACACGCGTCTTATACGCTCGGGGCCAGGGGATCTCGCCTTACACCGCACAGGGGACGGCGCTTAGCTCTTCACCCTTCTCGCAACGGACCACGTAAAGCCAGGAAATGCGGCCCCCAAGGCTCAGAGCGAGTAGGATTCGTCGTCAAATTCAGAAAGGACCCTCGATGGTCCCCTCATCCATGGCGGCTGGTCGGCGAAGAAGGCCGTGGCCTTGCCGATGAGGTCAAAAGGAGGCCAGCTCTGTTTTCTG
This sequence comes from Scedosporium aurantiacum, assembly GCA_000812075.1. Taxonomy (NCBI): domain Eukaryota; kingdom Fungi; phylum Ascomycota; class Sordariomycetes; order Microascales; family Microascaceae; genus Scedosporium; species Scedosporium aurantiacum. The sequence goes on from JUDQ01000056.1 coordinate 8,088, forward strand.
AATGAGCAGCATTTGATTGATTTTACTGTTTACTTTGTGCTCTTCCCTCATGGGATCGGAATTTATCACTTAATACAAAGCTCACTGCTTACGGACGAAGTAGACGACGAAGCATACTCTCTCATGCTTCCGCATTACAAGGGTCTTCCCTGCTTCGTCTCACCCTGTCAATGCCAAAAGCGTCCAACGATGGCCACCAATATAGGTAAGGGGGCAGGCAACCGGTCACTGAGTCAGTTCAGAGTCAGCTACCTCGGTACTTCGTAAGGCATCAATACGGAATACTTACGAAGTAAAACTAACATCGCTGGTGAACCTCTCAATAATAACAAGCCACATATCAACGAGTAACAGGCCGCACATACACATTATATTTTACGTATAGAGTATTACGAGTCATTAGAGTGAGTCTTTTTCGCTCCGGGGGCTCGGCCGGTCGTGATATGCGCCATTGAGGATAAGGTGAGTTCGGATTGGCTCATCAGTGCTGGCATCATGACACGCCACACAACCAACAGACTCGAGCCGAAAAGGGTATTAGCGTGCCAAGGCGCCGGAGCTGGCGGAAGGGCTTCCCCGGCTCGAGGAGGCAAGAATTGATTGACACACGGACTCTCGCCGTCAACCATGTTCTCCCCCGCCCATCATGCCTTCAAGGGCTGTCCGCTCTCCCCGCCCCTGGCTAGCGAATCGCATTTACTGTTCTCGACACGCCGCCAACGAATCTCTGCCTCTGTCTCTACCTCTACCTCTGCCTCCAACTGATAAACTACTTGGAGTACGGAAGTATACTTGACAGAGCCAATGCTGAATGTGGGGAAGTTTTACACACTATTACTGCCCTCACTCGTGCAAGTGGGCGGACTTCCACCAGGTAATCTAAACTACTTCGTACGAACAACGGCATCACATCACACCAGGTACAGCAAGCTCGAGCCAAAGGTTGACGGAAAGTGGAGCATATGAAAGCATCAATCGATACCTCGCACTTCGTAGATATCGAATCCTATATTACCGCTGATCACAGGAGGCTTCTCGCTTCGCCGACATGTTTCGTATACTGTCTGGTTCTGCCCAGCTCGTCGAATTATGCCACTCCTCCTTTGTGACTAGGGAAATACAAGTGACTACTTTGCATGCTTCATACAATTATAATCTCGTCTCGCCTTCAATTATTCTCCCGACTGACCCTAGTCGAATCCCCCGCCTTGTCCCCACCACAAATCCCTGCCTCTCCTCACATGTCCCAAGCATCATGTTACCTGCTCCGAAGTGTGTGTCTTGGATGTTTTCGGACGCGACAGATGCCCAACTTGGATTCAACTACTCAGAAAGGTTAGCCACTTATTATCAGGCTTTTGATATTAATCTACCTCCCCACACGAGCACTGGCCGCAGAGGTTCCTGCGTTCCGACTTCCAAGTTCCTGAGCCACCGCTACACAGCATGTCCGGATTATATCAGTGCTCCCGTTGTTATTGCATGGAGATCGCAGGAGATGAACTTGTTCGCAGCTAAGAGAGTCGCAACACTGAGAGGGGGAAAAAAAAATTCCCGAAAGCAAAGTAAAGTTGATTGGTTGAGGAATGATGGGGGGCAGCAGGACTGGGTCAGTTTCACTCAGTAGTGTAGCGCCCTCAAGTTAAGCGCGCATTTATTTTCCTTGGTCGCTTCCGATGTTTTTTATTTCCTGAGACGGAATAACTCGACTAAATTTCGGGAGACCCTTCTTTTGTTCACCTGGCACATTCTGAGCTATTCCTCAAACGACTGGGGGCGGAAACGTCTGCACTAGTGTAATTAACCAGGCACCAAGGTGGCTGATCATCCCTGATCTACGAGAACCCACCTCCCCGAGCGTTTAATGGCACATCATCCGACTTTGGCGTGGGTGTCTCTCTCGCACGTCCCACACGAAGGAGGAGGCACGGCAAAACTCATTGCCTTCAAGGGTTATTTATGGCCAGGGCCTAGGCCGTGTTCCGCCTTGAGCTGTCACTGCGGTCGGAAGCGGGACGACGACCGCCCCGGTTTTTGGCGAAGTACCGTGACCTCTGAGCGCTGCGGAATCCTGGCTCCCGTCGTTTCACGGACTGGAAAAAGCATCGCTTATTTTTGGTTCCCGCGTTTTAGCGGATCATCCTTCCACCAAAGAAGAAGAAGAAAGAAGGAGGGAAAAAAAGGCAAATGGCTATTATTACAGGATCGATTATAATATTTTTTTGTTAAAACGCTTATCAACCAGCCCCCCAGACGAGGTTCGAACCTTTCCCAAGCCTCCTCCTCCGCCTCCTTCTTCTTATCCCTCGCTGATATGACTCTCTCCCGTCCATGGCACAGCCCATGACTTGACACTTTCGTGGCTCTCGTATCATGATACCCCACCCTTCCCGTTTCCGGTCTAGACCCAACGTGTCTGCAGATATGTACTGCAAAGTAGGTGTTGTTTTTCGTACATACATACATACCACCAGCCAAGTCGGTACACTAGGCCGTCGAGAGGCACGAGGTAAAGAGCGCGGATCATGGACGATCCCTGCCTCGCCAGCAGATTAGCTCTGTATCTGACAGCACGGGAACTGTATGCCGACCGTCCTGTCAACAAGCATGCACGCCCATCATGACCAGCAGCATGCTACTCCGAAGGCCATTTCCTCCGAGATCTGCTTCGTCAAGGAAGACATAATCTCGGTGTACTTCGGTATGAAGTACATACGCGGAGAGAGCATCAAATAGGAACCAGCGATCACCCCTGTTCCACCCCATCCACCCCGTCCCCCATCAATGCTAAGGCAGGCCGTTACTGGCTAGGTAGTACCTCAAAGTACACTACTGAGTGCGTACACTGCACACTCTAAGCGCGACCCACCGCCGATGGTCTGTCCATGCATACAGGGTCCTTCTAATCTCTCATGATTCATCTCATCACATCAATACTATTAAGACTAAAACGGAAGCAAATAGATCACCCCAAGACAAAACCCCCACCTCCGCGACGAGTGCTGTCAATGTTCTTCCGTGTACATAGGAGTATCGATGTAGGAGGGATATTACCCTTGCAGCTTATGGAAGCTCAGCAAGCTTCCTCCCTCTTGAGGGGTACAAGATAAAATAAATAATAAAATAAATAAAAAAAGAAGAGAAAAGAAAAGAAGATAGAGTTCTTATGTGGTCCCTTACCCTACCCATTACTACTTTGCCGGGTGGCCACAAGGAAAATAAAACCCCTGTTTTATTGCTGTAATCGAGATTGGCAAGCCAATTTCCAGCGGGTTGCACTTTGACTCTTTTATCTTTCATCTTTTTACCCTCTTTTGCTGCATCGCTGCAATGAAACCACGATGATCGCCCGAATAAAATACCATCCTAGTCAAGATTCCGTACATTCCGTACATTCCGTACATGGGGTCGAGCTTTAGAATATTGACTTGAAAAAGAAGAAGAAGAAGAAATATGGCCGAGGAGAAAAGTATACTTTGTACGCACATCCTAATACTTTTATACAAGTACTGCAACATGACAGCTAAGCTTGGCAAAAAGGAAAAAAAAAAAAATGCATCCTGGAACCTTGGCCAAAAACTCAATAATACCTTCCATTCCCTGCTTCGTAGGGCCTAGTACGAAGTACACAACGAAGTCCGCTCCTTCGTACTCAGGAGAGTCCTGAAATACCCGGTCAGAAGCCAGGGCTTGCTTTATCACACGCCCCACCCACAGTGCCACGGTCCTTCCCCCTTGCCATCAACCCCGCCTCGCCTCTAGCGCAGTCCCGACAGACTGGTACCAATCAAATCTCGCCATCGCTGGTCTTGTAAGCACAAATCCGGGAAAGATCACCCCTCTCTTTTTTGCCGTCTTGGCGGACAGGTCACCTAGCAATATTATGAAGTGTCGTTTTTTGCAGAAGTGTCAGAAGGAAATTCGGGTCGTCGCTCTCTCACACGATCTTATGTCCGAAATGAAGATTAAACCATCAGAAGACTCTCCCCTACCAACTACGTTGCATCATCATATTGTCTGTTCTACTTCGTACGCTACATTCCAAGATCACGAAGAGTGCCATCTCTCGGCCGTATTATAATACCAATAAATAGTGTATTTCTTTTTCTGCGTTATTACCTCATGCCACTTTGATGATCCTCCTGGGCCATCTGTGGTCATCCCTATTGCGATCGCAGTGGGTAACACTAGAACCTGGGGTAAATCCCAGGGGACAGGTCCAATAAGACTTGATGCCTGAAAAGAAGGCGAAAGAAAGCAAGTAAAGCGTAAAAACACACAAAATGACGCCTACACACCGCACACCACACACCGCGCCTAACCTGGTGATGCTCGTGTTTCGAAAGGTGAACCAAAACACACGAATAGCAAGTGAAAAAGTGAAAGAAAAAAGGGAAGAAAAATTAGAAGAAAAAAAACAATCAAGAACGAGCCCACCCCAATATTGCTGGCTTGCTGCACACGCCGCTGAGGAGAAAAACAAGCACGAAACAAAAGTCAATTCTTCCACCCCTGTTCAGCTCGACATGGTGCCCCTGTCCACGTCCCTCCGAGAGTCAACTGCTTGACCAATTAAGCAGGTGGCCTGCATTCCTAGCCGGTCGGGCCAACACCAGAATCTTGACACAACCCTGGCGAGAGTTGAGGGTGAGCCCGGAACGGGCTTGAAAATTGCACAGTTCGTAAAAGTGTCGGGGAAGGAAGAAATGGCGAAAAACAATTCTAACAAGCCAAGAAAATCAATACCAAAAAAGAAAATAAGAGAAAGAAAGAAAAGAAGATCCATGTCGCATACCCAAGAAGTAAGAAGCAAGAGCACAGAGTCCTCCCAGATGCGCGAGCCCGGGCCGGCGACGGCTTCATGCCCACGCCCGACCATCTTTAACCCAAACAAAATAGCTTCGTGAGGAGGAAAGAAGAAATAATCTCCTCAAGATATTAAAAACAAATAAACAACTCGGTGGTGAGAGAGATGGACGAGAAAGATGAAGATGAAGAGGTAAGGTAGTGGTAGTGAGGTCGCCAGCAGGTACGTGACGTGGGAGAAGACTGCCAATAACACAGTGCATACCAAGGCCTTCAGGCGTTCATCACCCCCGGGTGTGATGCAGTGGGGAGTTGCTCAAGCGCCAGTGACCAACCAACGTCGAGTCCCATACCAATCACTGGCATCGGCGCCAAAATGGGGGCTAAAAGCTGGCTTCTCGGTGAGAGACGAGACTGCAACGGTAGAGCGGTCGGCCCGTCAATGAGACCGTGTCAGTCCCACGCGCTAAAGTAGAGACGGAACATGAAGGCGAGCCAACATGACCGAATCGGGCTGGGGAATGGGAATGATGTTAAGGAAGTGCTAGGCGAGTTGCGGGTCCAGCCCTCGGATGTAAATGTCGGAGCTCGGATTTTTTTTCTTTCGTTGATTGTTTTTCTCCCTTCTCTTATTCGTCTTGATTATTTTCCCCATCCATCAAATGTTGCCTCTGCATGAATCCAGTTGCTAATCCTGACATATGGGTTACGTTGAATACCACACTCTATTAGAGGGGCCCGCGGAAAGTGCGCATCTCAAAATTGGCAAAGACATGTCCGCCGGCATAGACTCCAGAAATATCGGTAAGGTTGAATGTAGATAGATCTAGATGTGGTGGTGCGTGATTTGGATGAGAAATAGGAAGTAGCTCGTAGTTCATTGGCGTTCCTTCGGGTGGTGTCAAAGGCTCATTCGTATCTGCTCTAATGGCGGGGCCTGTCCCATCCACCATCCCGTCCACCATCTCTGGCGTCCTGCTCATCTCAGGCCACGAAGGAAGAGCCGGTCCATAGCCTGAACCTAACGTAGTCGACTGCTGTTGAGCTCGGTTCTGCATCTCAAGTCGTCTTCTCCATTGAATTTGGCTCGAAGCATAACCCCCTCTTCGGCCTGACATTGCCCGTCCCGATAGTCTTCGCTGCTCCGGAGGTGGTTGCAGACGCCGAGAAGAGATGGTAACGCCCGGATTCCTGTTCAGGTTTCTGCCGCTTCCGGGCCTCCGAGGCCCTTTACCGGCTCTGTAAAATGTCGTACTTTTGATGCCGTCGGTGATAGCCCAGTCTTCGAGCACCCACTCGCCCGCTCGTTTTAAGTCTCCAAGTCTAGTAGAAATTCCAGTCGTATCACTTGGATGGAGCCGCTCTCGTTTCACAAAGGCCTATTGACCCCAGTAAGATTAGATTAGCATGTTGTATTTTGCTTGCGGCGCTTAATTGTCACTTTGGCTGACTACGAGGCGTGCTTCCCGGCGCAGAGCGAAAGTCTATCACATACAGGTGAGAAGCACTTACCTTGTTCATGCTAAGGTTATGACGAATACTGTTCTTCCAGCCGTCCTGACCCTTGCCGTTCCTATCAGCCTTCCCCTCATCCTTTGCCTTGTCAGTGTTCTCCCGAAACCACTGGTAAATTTCTTGAAGCGTCATGGCGTGTCTTGGATGGCTCATGAAGGCCTTGTAAAGGAGCTGGGCGTAGGGCTCATGGTGTGTATTGACATCCACGGTAGATGGCAAATCATTCGCTTCAGAAGCAAGGCCCGGTGGGCTCATACTGTCGTCACTGTGTTCGCTAAAGGGGCTCTGCATTTCGAGCTGTTGAGTCGTCGATGGGGGAGAATAGTGAACCTCTGGCTTGGTTTCAAAAGGAGAGCGTCTTCCGGAAACGCTTTCGTGTTGAACGGTGGGATAGCTGCAGTGCGGAATGCTGTCGTTCCTCACTACGGAATGGGAGAATGCGGCGGAGCTGTCGTCCTCGGCAGCGGTGTAGACCCTCATGGCTTGTGCTGACTGGTGTGGTCGAAGATGTTCGCCAGGCGTTTGGAAGGGCATTTGCCTTGGGGACGACCACGACACTGGGGATATAGGTGCTTGGTTATGATTGGGAGGGAGATTTTCGCAATTGGCGGGGGACCGTTGGTAAGAATAATGTTCCAACTCTCGGTTGACCTCCGGAGGTGACCACGGGGCGACAGACTGGTGGCTCGGTTGCGACGGTATCCTTTGATTCTGAAGCGAGTATGGCTGAGAATGATGACGCTGAGTCGATGTTGTTCCAGACACATGCTGTTCCAGGAAAACCTGGTGGGAGTAGAATGACGGCGATGCTGATTCCATGCCGTCACAATAAGGCATGTTTTCTGGTGGGACCTGCTGGGTAGGATACACGGGGGGACGAAGACTATCGGAATACTGAGGTTCCATGTTGTGATTCTCCGCCTCGCAGGTGAGACCGACAGACTACAACTTCTGCGGTTCCTGAAGAAGAAGCGGAGGGGAGTGGGTTGAAACCCGGCGCGGATTGTCTTAGCTATCGCCTTAGGGAAATAGACGGAGCGAAACAGCCGCTGGGAGAACAGATAGGGGAGTCAGAGGATCTTGAGAGGACTTGGCCTAGCCGGTCTTGAGAAGACTGAAACCGGCGTGTGAGACGAAGGCGTTTGGGAGACGAGACGGACAAGACAAGATGTGAGGAGATAAGAATGTACGACGGCCGAGAGAAGTTCCTCAAACCCCAGAAGAGTTGGATGGGAAGCTGTTCTAAGAATACTTCTGCATCTAACGACAGAGTAAGTACTGAGGAAAACTGGGAAGTCGGCGTGTGGGTTGAACAGAGGCTAAGTTAAAGAAGGTTGATATGGAAGGCGGAAGTCCAAGTGATGGATGGGTATGGCGTTTCTTTCTATGAGGATGGATACGTTGATGTGGAGGGACGAGCACGGGTGTGTGTGTCTAAACTTAATACATCAACCATCGAAGGTACGGGAGGATTTGATGGGGGCGTGTGAGCGATACTTTACTCAGTACTTCGCAGTTTGATACTGACATCCCCGTTGGAAGTACATGGGCAACATGGGTAGCATGGGCAGCATGGGCAGAGAGCAACCGGGGGTATCCTAGACTCCTAGACTCTGTAGATACGTAGGGTACTGTTCACTGCTAGTTGTACCTTGGGAGACATGCGGATACTATCCCCCATGTCAAAGGGGAGGGGTGCAAGGAGGAAAACATCAAATGGGTCGGGGGTGGGACAGTTAACAGTGGGGGGCGTGGCATTGGAGATCCGCAAGAAGACCAGGGTTTTAACATGTACCTCATCAAAATTGAAACGTCAACTCAACTCGCACAACAGCACGATTTGATCAATGAGTACTTCGTACTTCGTACAAGGCACTGCTCTCTACAAGTAACACACACTACACGCCAACGCAGCCGTTTCTCAGAGAGAATTGACACATCCACAGCATCCATCGATGGGTTTTTATGTTGGCCAGACTCCTCATGCTTCGTACCACATAGCGGTGGCCTGTAGTCTGGAGTCTGGGGCTGCAAGAGAGGATACTGGTCAGACGATGGAAACAAAGCTCAATCCCATCGACGCCAAATCTCTCTCTCAAACCCTCCACCTACACCCACTACACGGGAGTGCAGTGTAAGTAGAGAAGTGTGTACCCGCGTACACTGTAGGTCGGATGCCCTCCAGACTGCGGTGTTGCCGTTCGCTGCTCTGTCTGTCGCAAGTGTCAGTGTGCCCAAGATCAAACTGGGCCATCATAACAACCCATTGGTGATCAGGTAATACACTGCAACCGATGGTGGGGTTTCAGTTTCAGTACGTTCAAATAATGAACGGAGTCTCCAGCTCTAGAACTATATGCCTCAAGGGCTGCACCTAGCAATTTGAGATGAGATTGTATGACGCGCTATTACAGACCTGCGACTTCCCCCTCTTCCCCGGCTTTTTGGAGAGCGTAGAAGCTTGAGGGAAATCGCCTCCGTCCATGCTATGGCACTCCCTTCCCGTACTATGAGGTGGGTACAAGTACATCTATGGGGTGCTTGATCGCTCTCCAGCGTGGCTTCCTCTGCTAGAAAGTCTGGCCATCCTGTCCCTCGTTCCTGTCCGTTTTGTACGGCTCCCAATTTGCCAAGTGCTTTGCAGAATCATCCTTTGCATCAAGATTACCACGCCTCAGGATGCTCCAGCTATACATACGGATCTTAATCACTGTTTCTGGCCACAACGAGGATGCTCGCCGCTCGGCTCCGACTCACAAGCGCACAATCAAGAGCCCACTCTTCTTCCCCGTCTTTGGGCTCCTCTCGTTTGTAGGCGTGTCATTAGCATGGCCGGCATGGGACATCCTCACCAATCGAGCCTCATCAACTAATGTGATCTCCCAACATCCCTTCTTCACGCAGTGCTCCCCCCCTCCTACCTTTCTCCGTTCGCTGATGCAAGAGGCATCTCCATCTGGAAATGGAAAAGGACTTCCATCTTGTTTGATGGCAAACAAATGCAGCATCTTGCAGCGTCCAACGACAAAGTGCGTAAGTGTGTGTACACTGCCTACACTGTAGGCTGCGTGCCACTATGCACAGCAGATTGCTTGCCCGTGGCATCATCGAATACGCGTTGCCAAGTTCATCTCCCCATCTCCAACTGACAGCTTGGAGACTTTACGAGCGTCCCCACCCTAATCACTTTCTAGATTGCGGGTAGGGATCTCAAACTAGGTGCGTTACGAAGAAGTTCCAGATGCTTGCGCTTCGTGGAGTCATGTTGTTCCTATTCCTTTGCTCGTCTTGTGTATGTCCCTTTTCTTCGTCATTTTTATTCTATTATTTTATTTTATTTTATTATTGTTTTCGCCCTTCGAGAAAAGGTGGCTTTGCAAACATAGAACACAACACATTGACGCGCTCTCCATGTTGCCTCCCACGCTCCTTTGTACCCCGGACGGCAAGATTTCCTGGACAAGAAACCCAATGGAAGGTCTCTAGAAGCCCTTCTCATTCTCCACTAGCCGACGGGCTCTGCAGGTCATCGAGAAGGGCTGCTCGATCCCGAGCCTTTCTAGATATCGAAGCTACTTTTTCTGACATCCTGCAATTCTCCTTCTGCCCGCATCCTTCCGTGTCGCCGCAGACTAAGGGGATACGCCCTCAGATTAGTTTCCCTCCATTGGCGGTTTTTCTACGTGTTTGCTCTTCTCAGGCTTGCTTTTCCACCGTTTCCTTGACACTTTTGCGCAGTTGCACATCCATTCCCCAGCCTAAGCTACCGTGGAAAACATCTAGAAAGGCGTCGCTAACGGGTCATGACATCTACGCTTTAGGTCGACACGGGGAACGTCGCAGACAAGCGAGCATAACGAAAGCAATCGCACCCGTATGTCCGGGAGAAGAGAAGCTACAAAGGAAGGGGCGTGTGGGGTGAGCAATAGATGGGGAATGGTGAATCATGGACGTTCGAGCGAGCCTAATTCTGACTCAGACGGTTGTACAGCCCGGTGAGGATGTCAAGTTGAGGGTGGATGATTCACAATACAATCCTGCTACTCTCTATCCCCACAAGGCCTATCATTTCTGATTTCTGATACCGAGGGATGTCAGTCAAGAGATGGGAGCTGGTACAATAGTACTGACACATGGTAGATTCCCAATATCCCGCCAGCTCTGGCCGCAGTGGCGGTGTCCAGGAGTCTGACCCCTTGACGGGAAGACAGAAGCTTCTCTGCCGGCTACGTGCATCCTAACAAAGTTCGCCACCCCCGAGCCAATCATACCACCACTCCATTTGCCCTAGGTCTCAGAGAGAAACATGCCCCTTTCGGCAAGAAGGCGAACAGAAAGTGTTGGTGATACAGAAGGGGCATCGCAGCCCTACACTCTTGGGTGGGAGAACAAGAACTTATATTCTGGTAACACGAAGATTGGGGCAGGTTCCTTTTTTCCTCACCCCGTTGTGACGTTGCAATCCCTAGCGTTTAGCCTCTGTCCCTCCTCCCTCACACCCCTGCTTGCCTTGGGGAAAGTGAGATGGGGAAGAGTGAGATCCAGCAATATCTGGGCTATTATTGCATTTCTATGCACCTACGGGATGTAGGGAGGGGGCGTAGCTGTGTGAGATGATACCGCGGCAGGAACGACGAGTCGGACTGCGACGCGGGACAAGTGTCCATACTCAAGTCTGGATAAGAGTTGCGTCTGGTATCGCTGGGATCAGAATAGACGGATGACTTTGAATTCAGAAGGTGAACTCTGGAAGTCGAAAAAGTACGGGGGCACGGATAGATGATAATCACAAAGTCACAGTAGAGTTGTACCCGTGCAATTGAGCTGCTGAGAAAGCTAGTACAGAGCCTCATTAGGATCTTTCGATAAACATCTGAAGATTCAGAGCAGCAGAGCAGCGACGAAAATTAAGAGTAGTCCAAAGTCTAGCGAAAGCGTTTCAGGTCTGAGTGAGCTTCCGTCTAATCTATATACATACAGGTCTCGTAGGAGTACCACTTTCGGCACGATCAGAGTGTCGAATTGTCCGCGCCATTAGTGTAAGACAACATTGAATTCTCTCAGCCTACCAAATAGTAAGCATACTCTAAATTCACCCCCATTCCAAAATGGAAGGGGATCCCTGATGCCAAATTGTCGCGCGCGGCTCCGCGCCCGCAACAACACGAGACGGCGATGTAATCTCTACTCTCGACGCTCAAGACGAATGAGTAGATCCATATCATGCCTTAGCGGGCGCCAAAAGCGATTTGGTGGCATCGAAGAGCGAGGCGTAGCTGAGGCGCTGTGTCAGGCGGCTCACGATGTTGACGCGCATGGGTACCGGCTCGGCTTCTCGGCTTCTCCGTCCACCATTCATTCTCGCAAAGATCTGACGAGATAGGTGCACGAAGGTCCGATAGTGTATGGTGAGAGTGGCGGTAGGGGCGAAAAAGGGTTCGTTTTGCGATGGCCGGTATCTTTATTTCCGGTAGTAGATCTATTTTGCACACATATCAGCACACTGGGAATGTTGTGGTGGTGGAGGTCTGGAATGTGATGATGTCTTACCTTCTTGAACTGGAAGTGTAGCTGCAGAATACCCTACAAGATGGTGGCGAATTAGCACTTGAAGATTCAACCAAGGCTTCGTCGAAACGCAGCCCATTCGTCACACGATCTTTTGTCAAGGAAAAAGAAGAAGGCAAAAAAGTGGGGGAGATGCGTACCTTGTCAAATGTGCTTCGGAAACCCCTATCCTTCTTTGCGCTATAGTCCCATTCTCGATCCACGATTCGGAAGGCAATGTCCTCGTACGGCGGTCCAGCAACGAATCGAATAAGACAGGTGTCGGCTTCACCAGCTGGAGTAAAAGACTCGCCCCTCCTACGGCCGTGCTCTCTTATTATCTTGTAAGTCGGCGCCTTCGTCTTATCGATCAAGTCCGGATAGAAGATGTTGAACTTGTAGCCCTGGACGACCTTGGGCGGCGGGTTATCGTGGTCGTAATGCGTCTGATTATACTTGTTCCACTCGTAACCCATCTGGACGCGGTTGAAGTATCGGGGTTTTCGGGGCCGGTACTTCCCCGCCCACTTCGGCGCCGACGCGCCGGGAACCGACTCCTCCGCGGTGAAGATTTCTTCGTTTTCGTTGAAACCCCTAGCCACCTCGCGCTCGAACAGGGCCTTGGTGGTCTGCGAAAAGTCGTCGTTCGGAGCCTGCGCAAACCTGGCTGTTCCGGGTGGCGCGCTGGAGCCCTGGGCGGCTAGCTGTGCGGGGGGCTTTGAGAAGGGTTTGGTCTCCGGCCTCCTTTGCACGGCGGGTTCCTGCCGTTTTATTTCCGCCGCCGCCGCCGCCGTTGTCGGTAATAACGATCCGTCGGATTTTTCCAACGCAGCAGCCTTCTCCGGATTCGTCTTCTTGAGCAACTCCACTCGCGCCGCCTTGATGTCCTGGTAGATCTTCTTCACCTGCGCGCGGGCCTTCCACACCTTTAACCTCTTCAAGAGCTGTTCCCAGTAGTCGGTGTCGATGTCCTCCTCAGTGTCAAGCTTCGTCTTGATTTGACCCTCTAGCGTCTCGAGTTGCGCGAAGGTCTTCGGGCTCAAGATCTTGTCGATGTCATCGGCTACGGATGCGATGGCACGGTCATCCTTGCCCTGGCTGATAAGTTGGTCGCGGCGGTGGCGAGCGACGGTCTGCAAGGCTTTCCAATACTCGAGATTCCTGTGATTTATCTCCAGGGTATGATAGTGTGTGATTTCGGAGTCGAGTTCCTTCAGCTGCTGCGCGTTTAAGGAATCGATGACCTGTTCTGGCGTGGGGACATCAATCTCTACGTCGTCCTCGTCATCTTCGAAGATGTCGCGGTCGGTGTCGATGTGGCGGAGATTGAAGGCGAGCAGGTCGATGGGGGTGGCTCGATTTTCGCGAACACGGATGTCGGCCTTCTTCTTGGACTGTTTCAGGACGAACTTGTCCTCGCCTGCGACATACTGCTCGGACTGCTCATCTTGGGTAAGGTATTTAGACCTCGACTGGGTTTGTGCGGGGGGGTTCTTCGGTTTGGATACCCGGGTGAAGGGGTCGAACTTTGGCCCTGTGAGTTCTCGGGTGTAGTCCTTGCCCTGGAGTCGAGCTCGCCGGCCGGGATCCATCGTAGCGGCGCTCGTGGAAGGAGGAATACGACGGCGTATGGAAGTTGATGATTCTCGGGTGTCGGAAATGTAGTCTGTCGAGATAAAGGATTAATGGGTTTGAATGTTATCAAGGCCCAGTCCAAGGCCGATTGACGGTAGTGAAATATTGATCCTTCGTAGGCAGGGCCATGTCCTTAGGTTGAAGGTTCGCGAACCGCCGCCACCGCCAAGTTTTAGAGAGCTAGTGATTACTAAGCGCTTCACCCACCAGTAAATCTGTGCATTGTGTGGTTCAACGCCCTCTCCAAGGCGGCCCGCGATCCATCACACACATCAATGCTGCTTCCACATGGCCTGGCTCTAAGTGCCAATTTCCATATTAAGGCGTTCCTTCCTCGAAGCTTCTCGATCTTCTCGACATGAGAAGTCACAGGATCTCGTCCCAAATAAGAAAATGACGTAATGCGTAATGTTCGAACGAGTTCTTTGTACCATAAATCTGCCGTCTGGGCTGTGTCCTTCCTTCAATCTTAGCTCCAGCCTTGTAACTTCCAGACTTCGTGGGCTTGGTCTCACCCAACTCCTTCATCTTGCCCATCTTGCATGGCTCCAACAGACTTCCTGGGGGTATAATGACGACGATGCTCTCTCCTCTGTCTCTGAATATAGTTACAGTGAAAACCACTCTTCCAAGTTCTCCAGCAAATCTTTCTCTCCTCCTGCCAGCTCCAGTCCAGTCGTCAACTTCCTAATATGACCAGAAATGGCCTGTAACGATCCGGCTCTCATCCTCCATTGATGCACATCACAGCTTATATTATAAGTCCTGCCTGCCTTTTACTCATCAGCAAATGCAAAGCCAATACACTATCAGAAGAGCAATTCGTGGCTCACGTACCTGACGTTGCTTCCAGGTCGACTTTCTTCTCGCCTCTGGTGCTCAGGTAGTTGAGTTGCTTAAGGGAGCGGTTCCTTCAGGTCTTTGTGCCCTTGCGTGAAACCGCTCATAGGCGTTATCCCTATCACTGACCCAGGCTTCTAACATAGGATTGGGCGATGAGCTAAATCAATGTCTCATTAGCGTACCATCCGGACGGCTCCATGGGACCGCTCAGTACTCCCAACTTACGTGGGGGCTGGTTCCGGGTCCGGGGGCGGCGGGCTAGGCGGACTAGGTGGCGGTCCGACCCTATCCCTTTCATTCACATTATTCCCAGACATCGTCAGATGTAGCTTGGAGTTTTGGGTGGAAATCCCTAGTGTCGAAGGACGCGTTGCGCTCAGCTCAGAAAGCACTCTGCTCAGCGTTGTTGCTTTCTGGTGGAGGGGCTTGAAGGAAGAAAGAGATGGAGGTGCGTGCCAGACGTGGGTTGCGTCAGAGGCAGGGTTTATATCACCGATCGACCACAAAAACTCCCGCGGGAACTCATGGTTCTCGATACATCACAGCTTTGGGCCGCTGTCTTGAATAGCGAATGCTTTAATATCCCCGAACCCAATCGAAGGAGGTCACGATGGCCTGGCTCGCGCATCCCCCTCCTGGGATATCCCTAGAAGCTCATCGACCCCGACGCACATTACATGTCGCGAAATTGGATACTTCAAGCATGAGCTCCTTGTCTCCGGCTTGCGTCGCCGAATCTTTGAACTCCTCCGCTGCAACGTTGGAGAATGGTGTCCAATGGATGAGGAACGAACGTCGTCAACTACACCTAAGGTGGCATTGGGCAACGGAAATACGGGCAGCGCGACGGGCACTTAACACGACCCTTATTGGGGAACTTTTAACGATGCTGCGTAAATCTCGAAATCTTGCCAAGACCTCCCGTCAACTCGATGATGGTTCGATGGCCGAGGTTGGGGTCTGTATGCAACGCACAGTCCTAACTAATGGGATTTGCTCCCCCTTCCCGTGCCTCCTTTCGCTTGGTTAAGGGCCATCCCACCACGAAAGAATTAAGAAACCTTACCTCACATACATAGACCGGAGGAGCTGCACGCCACTCCCAGACCCGCTAGACTATCATCAATCGCCTCCCCTTAGCGCCATCCCCATGCAGGATCACTGCGTCTCTTTCTGTTGTCGCTTTTCTAGTCAAACAGTGACCCGAAATGCCTTGCTCGATGCGGTTATCGCAAGGAAGCCGCTGAGCATACTAACACACAGGATATCGCCTCGCGATCTTCCGGGGTCCAGGCCCGATCTAGTTGACTTAGGCTGCTGGTACGTACTCCGTCCTATAGCCTACGGTTCTAGACAAGGTTCCATGCACCAATGCCCACAATCCCGACCTATCGAACCGTATTACCCTCCCCGAAGTCAATCCCTATGGAATTTCGGTGCGCATCCCCTTCATGTTGGTCCCTATTTAGGCGACAAGAGGCCGTCAGTCATATGAGGGGTCCACACGCAGTCAGTATACGCGGCACTTGTACATCCCAACACCCCGATGAGCTTAAGTCGATTCTGCATCTACTCTCACTGATAGTCGGTCACGACTGAGGATCGATCTCCATCTTCATGGCCCTTAAGCATTCGTCATGGTTGGCTTGTGAGACATCGGGATCAGACAACTAATGCGTTGACATGTGGCGTCCCACTAGCATTCGCATTGGAGCCCTACCCACATTCCACATTCGTCAAGGATGATCTCCAACTACAAGATTTGATGCCGTGATGCCGTTCCACCGTGCTCGAGCCCCCAGACCCTGTTGTAAATTTGCTTGGCGGTATCCTTGCATAAAAGTCTTGCATATACAGCGCCAATAACACTTGCATGTTTTGGGCCCCCAGGCTTATCTGGAGATGACCTTGTGATCAGATGGTTTGGTGTCCCATCTTGAGGGAGGTTGCTACGTCGACAGTGTTGGGCTCCCAGTATTTGAAGGTACTTAACAAACTAATGTACGGAATTCCAGAACATCCCGTGTCACGATACTTACTTGGACGGCACTCCTATCGGCATGCTTGGGTCAATGGAAGTCACATTTGCAGCCCTCCCCGTGGAGTCATCGTACCACTTTCAGCGCTTCCTCTACATGCCCCTCGGGGTTCTGCCAGACCTTGAGCTCCCTCAAGGTCATTGGAGGGTAAGCGAAAAGGTTTAAAATTAGAGTGATATCCGATTGCCTATTTCTTAAGAGATGGGGAAGAGACATCATCTACCGAAGACCGATTTTTTTGAATTTCCCGGCCTGGCATTGGATCCCATCCTCGGGTCAACGCATCTGCTCTCTCAACCCGGTGAGTCCCATTTGTCACTCGTGGCTTTCGTTGACTGGGCTGCGGGGTCTTTTTCCAATATTCCCTTCCTTCTTCCTTCCCCCTCTTCTTCGATGTAAACGTCATCGTTTATTCGATCTCTGCGCCGAGGTCTTCCGGAGGTTGCGGCCACTCATCAAGCATGGCATCGTCGCCCGTCAGCTTGAAACTGACCGTGTGCTGGACAGGAACATCAACTTGCAAAGTATACGTCCCTTGATACAGGATTGTGTTTCCGCTCTCGTCAACTCTGGCAATGTCACCTAGTGTCAGGCTTATCTCGGCTTCCCGTGACTCACCCACCTCCACACCTCGGAAGCGATGGTATCCCACGAGCTCTTTGAGCGGGTGTGGAGATGGCCCGTAGGTACCATTTACGAACACGAGAGCAACAAAATCGGACAGTACATCCCCAGTATTCTCGACAGACACCGATATGACGTCAAAAGGACAGAGGTCTAAGTGGTCTTCCTGACATCCGGCGACCAAGTCCTGGATATCATAGGACTCGGCCGGCTCAAAGGAAAATACTGTCTTGAACGCGGTGTAATGAAGCCCATAGCCAAATGGGAGAACTGCGTCGCCGTACCACTTATACGTCCTGCCAGGGCTCACCTCGCTCGGCCGCAGAGTCATATCGGTCATGGGTACCTCCTCCGTGTACGAGGAAGGGTATTGCGTCACAGGAAGTCTCCCGGCGGGAGAAGACTTTCCGTACAGAATATCAAATACTGCTGTACCACCAGCCTGCCCAGGATATCCTGCCCACAGAATTGCCGAGACGTTCTTATTCTCTAGAAGCGGGGCATCATCAATCTGGTCACCCATCTGGATGACGATGCACGGCTTACCCAGGGCGCAAACCTTTTCGATGAGCGAGAGTTGGGCGGCCGGCCAGCCAATGGACGTGCGGTCGCGGTCCTCTCGCTCGATGGTCATGCGGAGACCACCAAAGTAAAAGACGGCGTCAGCATTATTTGCCGTCTCGAGGGCCTTCTCGCTCCAAGTATCGTCTGCATCCAGATCTTGGGCAATCGGCCCGTTGGCGTAGTGAGTGGAGTTGTGGATGGCTGCCGCGACGGATCGGGGGGTGATGTAATAAGGAGCCGTCCCGGCGTATCCACCAAGTAGTTGAACGGGAGCTTCGGCCCAGTGACCGATGACCGCGACTGAGGCGTTTGCGTCATACTCCAAGGGCAATACGCCGTCGTTCTTGAGAAGCACGATTCCGTCGACCGCGGACTGAAGAGCTAATCGCTGCGCGTGCTCGGTGTTGACATCCTCCCAAGTGAAGGACCGATACTCCGACGAGTCCGGCGGGTCAAAGTAGCCCACCCTAACGAGGCCGTGGTACAGTCTGTTGAGCGCTCTATCGATAGTTTCCTCGGTCAAGAGAGACTGGCTCCATGCGCCTACGACATCCGTCGCCATGTTAACCTCGCACACGGTGTCGGTGCCAGCAGCATAAGCTCTGGCTGCCGCCTCCGCCGCCGTCTCAACCCAGTGGTGGTCGGCGTAAAAGTTCCCGACGGCATTGCAGTCGCTAGTGATGTACTGGTTCTCGTCGTTCCAGCCCCAGTGGTCGCGCAAAACCGTCTGCATCAGGTACGTGTTGGCGCAGGCCGGGGTTCCGTTGACGGCGTTGTAAGCGCACATGATGGAGCCGACGCGCGAGTCGCGAGCGCACTGCTGGAACGGCGGGAGGTAGTACTCGACGAGGTCCTGGAGCGAAATCACGGCGGAGAAGTTGAAGCGCAGGACGTCCTCCCAGCGATCGATGTCGTTTCCGGCGTAGTGCTTGCAGGTGGCGATGATCTTCTTCTTCGACGGGTCGTCGCCTTCGAGGCCGGAGAGGAGGGCCTTGACGTAGCCTTTGATTCGGCGCGGGTCCTCTCCGGGTGTCTCCATGCCGCGGCCCCATCGCGGGTCACGATAGGGATTGATGTTTGGAGTCCAGTAGTCGAGGCCGGCGTGGCCGGCGTTGCTAAAGGCGCGGGCTTCGGTGGATATTACAGTTGCGATTTCGTGGACGAGGTCATCGTCGAAGGCGGCTGAAAGCAGGATGGGGTTCGCGAAGGATGTGGCGTAGGCAAATTCTCCCTTATCTTGAAAATTGACCCCCGGGGAGTAACCTACTCCGTGGAGGGCTTCATTCCACCATTCGTAGGCCGGGAGGCCGAGTCGCGGTGCGCCGGGACTCGCGCTAGGGGATGTGATTAGAAAGAAGAGCCTGTCTGATGGGAGCTGGTGAGCAGGGGGCCATACTTGACCAGATTGGCGAGCTTCTCCTCAATCGTCATAGCTTCGACGAGGGCAGCAGCCCTTTCGGCATGAGAGGCCGTCACATCGCAGACGAGGTTGTCCGCCAAAGGGCCGTTCTCGCAGTCAGGGAACTCGAATGAAGACTGTGCCGTAGTTGATGGGGCGAGTAATGCCAAGGCCCAAAGGCCAGTCGTCCTCAATCTCAACATGTTTTTTTTTCCCTTCCCTTTTCTCAGTTGACTTTCCCAGGGGTCCAAGGTTTTTTGTTTTCTTTTCTTTTTCTTTTTCAGTTTCCCGAGAACCGACCCAGTTTAAGTCGTCTAGGAGCTGGAAGCTGGAACGAAGAGAAGCTCATTTCCTCCAACACCGCACCGATCGGGAAGTTCAAGGTTAAAAGAGCTTCTTTGGAAGTTTGCCATTTTCGCGCATATTAGCGGTTGATGGAGATGATTCTTCGGAGGAGGCACTCTATTTTCGCCTTGGTATGAACGAATGGGCGGGCGAGAAAACGAGATGGAAGTGGACTTTTCGCGATGTGCCTAAATGCCACGCGGGCGGATGGAATCTGGCGTACGGGAGTAGGACGGGACGGGCTTTTCCCTCCTTTTTTACCTTTAACTCAATGGAGGAGTTAAGGGCTCGGGAGAGATCCGATTTGGATTGAACAAGGACGTTCTCGCCGGGCAGTGGAAGATGGCATTTACATTCTCCTATTCGAGGACCATCCCGATGAAAAGCCCCTATTCAGACGTAGATAGCACGCCCGAATACTCCCCTTCGAGGCTTCCGCGAGCGATTGAGTTCAAGGCGAACTCCCTGATTGGAGCGCGAATCCAATGAAGACAACTTCAACAGCAGCAAATCTGAGCGTGGACAAACGAAACTAGTTAGCATTTGTTGGATATAAGTGGACAACGCCAGCGAAGTACTCACGTTGCAGTCGCAGCAAAGATCTCCGCGCGCTTAGCCGAACTGAAGATGCTCAACAGCGCCGCGAACATTGAAGTGAAGAGAACCGTGAGTCCGATGCGCTGAGGCGTGGTTTCCAGTCCATCGAGAACAAGGATGGTCAAGACCGGCAGGGCAGAGGCGACGACGACGACAATGGCATTGCTTGCTTTCATCATTGCCTCGTCGTCGTACGAGACCATGCCCGATTCTTCATCGATAATGCGTTTCCTGCTTCGTCTCCCAAGCAACCTGTGGAGGAGGCCGGACATGACGGCTCTTACAAAGGTCGTGAAGGGGTCGGTCTCGATGCCGGGGTCGGCGAGGCACACGTATCGCCTCAAATCATCCTCGTTCCACATTAATTTTTCCGAACCTTCGAGGAAGTCGTTGCCGCCGTCGGGTCGGAAGAGCCAATCTTTTAAAGTCTTCAGCTGGGACTTGTGAGGCCTTGGTATTGCAGAAAGCTGGGACACTGGCGGAGTGGATGTTAGTGGTCTTAGGCGAACACGACTGGAACTCGGGGGTGTGGTGTGGACTCACTTTGGATCAGGAGTTCGTCTGCCCTACGTTAGCTTCAAATGCTCCAGGGGGATAATCCAAGGTAATAATATAAAATGTTGACGGCAAACTGCTACGAATAAGACAGGGGCGCTCACTATATTCGGCCGACTTGACCCGGATGATGCACAGTAACTCGGACTGGGAGAGTTCATGCAAATCGAGATCGGATATACAGCATTTCATCGCGCAACCGGGCGAGTATTCCGATGCTCCATGATGAGAGATCCTCAAAGCACGGAAAGACCGAGAAAAGCTGGGATTTTCAACGTGGTCGCTTTGACGTCGCATCCTCAGGTAGGCTTGGAGTTCTATCAACTCTGCCTGGAGGGAGAGAAGCTGTATGAAATTAAGCTCTTCAAATCTGCGGAAAATGGCCAAGTTCCTATCTTTCAACATAATTTCGACAAGGCGTTCATAGTCGCGGGGCTTATGTGACCATATATTGGCTGGGCTTCTTCTCGAGGTGGTATCCGACATCTTTTGAATTCTCTGTGATAGGTTTGATACATCTAAAGGACTTTCAGGAGTTGGATGAAGACAAACAGGAATGATGCTGATCTATCTATCCTCCATTAGCTTCAGATACGATGTCAAAGGATGTGCCCATCAGGCTCCGGAGTGGCAGGGCTCACCGCCATGCTATGCTCATGCAGCTCGCCTTATTTCGCAGAGGACTCGGACCTCCCACACCGAACTGGGGCTGAGTCGGCTTTCTGTGTGACCACGCAGCCTTGCCTTATCACAAGGTTGAATTGCAGGTATAAATGGACTTCGTATGGCTCTCTCTTCAGGTGGGCAATCATCAATATCTTTTCAAACTCCCACCCCTTCCTTACCAAAGTCATCCAGTACAATGCTTGAAAACATGCTGGGTTGGGCCCAGGCTCACATAGTTGCAAGAATCGCTTCCCTTGCTCCTTTAATACTTCTTTCTTCTACCACAGTAACGGTCACCTCACACATCAGTGCTTGGGCTGTTAAGGTTCTTGTGTATGACCGTCTATCACTGGGCGTTTGTCTGATTTATATAAATCTTGCTGTCTGTCTCTTTTCTGTCCCCATGATCACACACACCGCCTATTGGGCCAGTATATCGAGAGCGAGGAGGGCCATTGATCGGTTCCAATTAGAGCGAGAAGTGAGTGGCGCCATTTTCGAGGAATGCTCCAAAATACTTGCATCTCAATCATCTATGCCGGAGTCCATCAAAAGTTGTATACACCTCTGTCACGCTCGGAGATTCAAGATGGAACATCACTTCAAGGAACTACTAAGAACACACATCCGGGGTAGGATAGGGCTGAATTTGATTGGGTATATGATGGCAGTCTTACCGGATATCCTACATTTACGAAGAAGCCAAGCAATGATCCATGCCAGCTTAAATTCCTTTAGAGATGCCGTCCTTCTTCTAAGGGACCTTACTGCGGAGTAAGTCGTATAGTCCTAGATTGGTGGCGAAATGTATCCCGCTTGAGGAGATTATGAGATATAACTGACAGCGTTTCTAGTCTGCGCACGGAAAGACAGATCCTCCAGATGAGGTACGTTCACAACACGGAAGCCACACAGAAGCCCAGCTGAATGCTGCGAGTTCAGTTGTCTTGACGCATGGAAAGTCGTCATGGTCCTACTACAAGAACATTTCCGCGACTGGATCAAGCATGCCAACTTCTCTGTTGAGGCGCGGGGAGCTAACAGCCTCGGAACCCAGCTCTGCCATGAATCTCTTGATCCACGAACAAGAAACAACCTACCCGCACGATGGGGACATCCCCGAAAGTGATGATCAGCCCACGGACAAGACGCCAAACGGGCAATCCGAGGCCCAGAACCGCTTCCGCCCTCCCATCCGACAACGCCTAGATGCCCACAGAGCCTTCCGCGAAGTCCTAGCCCTGACCAAGTTCGACTTCACCCGGGACGTGATCCTCATCATTGAGCTCGCCGGGTTCACGGGGCCCGATAAGTTCGAATACGTCCCGCTCCGAAACAAGATTGACACGGGAAGCTCGGAGAACTTTATCAGCAGCGACATCCTGACGCAGCACAAAATGGACGAGGACAAGATTATCGATCTCCCTATCAGTGAGCAGACCGAGCGGACGCTGCAGATGATAGAGGGGACGTTTACGCCCAAGCGAGAGGTTTATCTTCGATGGCATCGTCCTCATGATGCTAGGGAGCGCCGAACGAGGTTTCTCGTGGTGGATACTGATCAGTTTGATCTCGTTATTGGGGTTAAGGATTTCAAACCTGAGCTTCCTTCGGCTATGTGGGCGTGGCGAGGACGGCAGTCAAAAGGTTTGAAGACCTTTTTTCCCCCAATATATGCCTATGAATTATTGAGGCGCTAACTGGGAGCAGAAGATAAGATGAAAACCAAGGAAAAGATTGAAAAGGCGGAACAGGAGGCATGGGACATGATTGAGAGACAAAGGGCGGAAGCGAAGGGTAGTCGAAGATCCGGGAATACGTCGACTGGAGATGCCTCAAGTTCTACAACGTCGAAACCCGACGAGGTTGTCGAAGATTCGAGGTGAGGAATGAAGAGGACACTACTCTAGTTGATATGGCGTTTTCGGACCCGATTCGAGGTTTTTGTGACGCAGGATTCGGGAAGGGGAAGAAGGTGGAATATGAGATGATAGGAGCATAGCATTAAATTTTCTTAAATTATTGGGGTGAAATTAAATAGAATTGCCGGCGCGGACCAGTCCTCGTGAGGGGGTCACTAACGATGGTGCCTTGAGGCTTCTGGGAAGGGTCGTCATACCCATGGACTCAAGGATGGCGAGGATCATCAGCCGCTCTAGACCCTTGCCCGTATTCATCCATAGTCGCGCAAGGGTTGGTGATTCTAGAAACCTGGATGGAATGTTGTTAGTCTGAGTCGATTACCGGGGCCTCGATCATGTCGATCCTAGCTCTCGACCTCACTTCACATTTCACCATCATGAATATCGTGCCCAACTCCAAAAAAATCCACTTCATTATTATATCTTTTTACCTGGCGTGGCAATGCTAACACCCAAAA
Source organism: Scedosporium aurantiacum (assembly GCA_000812075.1). Lineage (NCBI taxonomy): Eukaryota > Fungi > Ascomycota > Sordariomycetes > Microascales > Microascaceae > Scedosporium > Scedosporium aurantiacum. The sequence goes on from JUDQ01000056.1 coordinate 31,603, forward strand.
TCGCCGTAAATCTAGGCCGTCTGTATCAAGTGAAGCCCCCTGACGCCGCCCTGTGTGCAATTCTTTTCTTGACCCTTGAAACGCCGCTTCATGCTCTCAAGATTCTCCCAAAGCCATGGTGGAATAGTAAATCCGAAAAAAAAAAAATGAAAAAAAAAAAAAAAAAAAAAAAAAAAAAAAAAAAAAATGAAAAAAGACAAAAATAGCACAGTGTTATAAAGAAGGACGGGGGGAGGCGGGGGAGTGGGAGGGAGCCCGGGGTAGAGCCCGAGCCTATCACGCCTCATTCTTCCTCTTCTTCTTCGTCCTCCCCTCCCTACTTCTCAAAGTCTTCAACCCCGTCTGATGCTCTGTATGCTGCTTGCTCAGCTTCTTTTGCCGAACAAACAGCGACGCCACAACGCCGAGCGCTCCGAAAGCCACGTAGACGATATACATCATCTCCAGCGCATTCGCGTACGCGTCCCTAGCCACGGCCGCGTGCGCCGGATCCATATCGTCTACCAGGGCCACGCTCGCCGCCGCGTTTTGGCCCGAGAGGCGATTGGCCAGTTCGGGTCCCAGCTTGGCGAGGAGCTCCGGGTACTGCTTCTGCATTTCGTTGTTGAAGATGGCTCCTCCGATCACGATGGACATGGAGCCGGCAATCTGCCTGATAAACGCAAACGTCGTCGTCGCCGACGCAATGTCTCGCGGGTCGACGCCGGCTTGGAAGGAGATGAGCGGAGATTGGAAATTGGGACCGACACCAATACCGGCAACGATTTGATAGAGAATCATCTTGGCGAGGGAGCTGTGTGCGTCGAGGTCGATGAAGAGGCCAAAGCCTAGCGTCATGATCACCATGCCGACCACGATGCCAATCTTGTAATTTCCCGTTGCCTTGATAATCATTCCGATGAAGCCAGACACCACGGACAGAGCGATGACGAAGGGGAGGAGATAGACGCCCGACTTGAGAGACGATACGCCAAGAACACCCTGAAAGTAGAGTGGCAAAAAATAACTTCCCGATAGGAATACGGTTGACTGAGTAAAGGCGACTAACAGTGAAGCCACGTTGTTGCGCCCGCGCAGTAGAGATAATGGTACGATTGGGTAGCGGGCGACTCTGTGTTCGATAAAAAGAAAGATGCCCACGGTGATAACACCAAAGATCAGAAGACAGAGAACCGTCGCCGAGGTCCATGGGTGGCTGATGCCGCCGAATTCAAGGCCCAGCAAGAACATGATGGTGCCGCCGACGATGGTCAAGCTTCCCAGCCAGTCGATGGCCGCAAGACCCTTGTTGATAGGTGTGCGTGGGTTGTGCAGCTTCAGGAAGAAGAAGAGAAGCGCCATGGCCACACCGGAGACGGGCAGGTTGATGTAGAAGCACCATCTCCACGTCAACTTCGTCGTGAAGACACCGCCCAATACCGGGCCAATGGCAGACGAAACGGCCCAGACCATGCCGATAATGCTAAAGTAGAAACCTCGCGACCGAATGGAGAACAAGTCACTTATGGAGATATTGACAAGGGCGAGAATGCCGCCGCCACCAACACCTTGGACGGCACGAGAAGCAATGAGCATGGCCATGTTGACGCTGACACCGCAGAGTAGGGAGCCAACGAAAAAGACGGCGGTAGCGACGAGAAGGACAGGCTTCCGACCCCAAATGTCCGAGACCTTTCCCCATATCGGCACAAAGGCGCCGTTGGCGAGGATGAAGGCGCTGCCGATCCAGGTGTAGCCTAGATTTGAATTGAACTCGGCGGCAATCGTGGGTACGGCGGTTGTGATAATTGTGACATCGAGGGCGGCGAGAAAGAGCGCGCTGCATAAAGCTAACATGATAATGGAAGTTTGGAGCGGCGTCCGTTGCGCTTCGGGCAAGTCGCCATCTGCAATCGGTTGATGCTGTTCAGCATGACCCCCGTTTTGTTGGTCCTGCTGTTCGAGGTCCTGCACTTCAGCCTGCTGAAGCGAGGGTTGCGACTGGTCAACTTCTTTGTCCTTCACGCTGCTCGACTCGGGAAGCAGCGATGGTGGCGGGGGTGAATAGTTGGCTATCACTGGCTTCTCGGAGATGGGCCCGCCTGCCTCATCCAGCTTCCAACCGGTGCTATCCATGGCTTCGATTTCATGGTCGGAACTGATAAGCGACTCGGAGTGGGATGGTCGATCGGACTCGGATGGTGAGCTACGCGTACCGGCAGCTGGCCTTTCGTCCCCCGGTGGTTCTGAAGATATTCGATTGGCCATTTCCTTGATACTGTAGTGGTTATGCGATATCGGCGCGAATGAATACTACTAAAGCGACGTTGACGTGAAGTTCGGCAGTCGGCGCTCTCCGTGATAGAACGTCTAGAGCCTGAAGATATGTTCTAGAAGTAATAGATCCAAAATGAAAGTAAATAGGGAGTAGACTGGAAGCAGAGATCTTGATTTGGACCAGATCTTAAAATTGTAGTTGACTGTGTCCAGTGGTGAGCAGGTGTGGTGGGAACGAATTTGACTAAGGTCTAGATTTTATATTTGAAATGTTCGAGCATCATGAATCACTTAGAACAGCACAGGCTGCCGAAATAGATGGCCAAGGACGAGGCAAGGGTGGTGACTAGCTGCAACAATAGACTAGTGACAGCTGGACCACTCAGTCATGGAAGTTGTTGGAGTCAGAGCCGGTGAACAGGAGGCCAGAGAGCGAAAGAGCGACTGAGAAAGAAGATGCAACCCGGAAAAGATGTGTGGAGATGGAAACTGGCTTTGCAGGAAGGGTGTGATGGCAAAGGCTGTACTTCGTATGTGAGGTGATGCATGGATTTCAAAGCCTGTGAAGCATGACCGACTAGGAAGGCGTTGAGCGAGGGCATGTGCCGAGTCAACAACCCACTGTTTCCTAGGCTAGAAGGTTCGAATCCGGCTTAGGGCCTCGGACCCGAAGGGAGTAAAATGGCTGTGATATTGCACCCAATGGTGCGGCAAGGGTAAAGGGGTCGCGTACTCGGATCGGAGAGCGGGCCCACTGGTCGAGGTTGGTTCCTACGTCGAGGCTCATGAGAGTAGAAGTTTTATGACAGAACTGAAAAAAACTCTTAGGCAGGGCCAGATTGTTGGCAATCAGTCTCGCCCAGGGATTCCACGGTTGACCCTGAACAGCATATCTTCATGCCATTGAATGTCCTGCCCCCAATGAGGGCGCCCCTCTGACCCCATCCTCGAGGATCCTCGCGTCCTCAACCCGGGCTTTCGCTTCAATGTTTCCCCAAATTTTCTTCTCCGAGCGGGGCGGTGGCGGGAGTGGGTCTGTGCCGAATTCCCGATCCAAGTGAAGTGCCCAGGATTCAGATTGCAACTGGACCAGAGAAAAGGGCTCCACAATTTTCTCGCGTTGGCCCCCTGCAGATCATCACGGGGAACTTTACCCGACCCTGTAGCTCAGGTTCTGGTAGCCCATTTGTTGGCGAAGTTGCCTGTGTCGGTGGGTGACTGTGTCGGGCAAGATCCGTGGAGATGGATTTTCAGAGGTCTTCCAGAACGAATGATGAATTATATCGGAAATCGGCACAACACAATGAGGCTGACAAGTACGAAGTAGAAGGTCTATGATTGTTCCGCACCACTGGGTCAGCCAGCCCAAGATTAAAGGTGCCGCATTCTGTATTGGCATTATGGAGCTTCGACCTCAGCAAATCGATCGATGATGGATCGCGACAACACGAACGACTCCGAACTGGAATTCAATACAATGGCCCAACCCTCCGCATCGAGATGTTAGCTTAAGCTTCTCACTGAGTGCAACCGGGTGAGGAATCACCTCCCACTGGGTCGGTCCCGCAGTGGATCATATCGAGTCGAGCCAGGCTGATCCCTAAATTTAGTGTATGTCGGTGTGTAACAGTTGCATAACAGAAACGCAAACTCGATCGGTGAGTGATCGAAGACTGGATGTGGACCGCACGAGAGGCATCTTGCTTCTTCTCAACTCCACAACTGCTTCCATTTTCCTGTCTCCTGCCACGTTATTCCGCCTCCGAAGCGGTGAAGTCCTCAGAGACAATCCGCTGTCAACTCGAAGGGCGGGTTCGGCCGAGACGAGGGGCGGAATAGTCCGGGAACTGGGACTAATCGAAAAACAAAATTGCCAAGCCTTCAAGATCAGATGGTGTTTCGAGGTTGGATATTGGATTGACAGTGTTGTACTTCGTAATTGTTCGAGAAAAAGACCAGGCCATGCCATTGCTGGAATTGATGTGTCGTCATTGACAATTGGAGTTGTTCACCTCGTCACCGCGCTTGAGTTGCTCTTTCCTCGCAGGGCTGCATGCGACTTCCGTGGCTTTGAGTGCTCCTTCCTAATAACACGGCGAACGACAATGGAGCCTGTACAATGTACAATTGCAATGCATGAAGTACAATTGTAGGTACTCCAACTCCACATCGAAAATAAGGAAAGAACTTCCAATGGCCTGGTCGGCGGCCAACTATCACGAGACATTGAAGAGCTTAGCCGTCCAACGGAGCTCTCAAACAATGCAGTGGCAGAGACATCTATCTCGCTCAAAGTCCAACAATGACGTCTCCTAACACCCTCGATACCACTTCTGAATCTGATTCCTTTGGGTCTCAACCAAGGCCAAAGCAGGGTATTATACAGAGAAAATGAACAAAAAACCCCAGTTGACTATACTCCCGAATCTATACCATTGTGATAATGTTTTCTCCCAGTCCTGACCCATAACCAACTCCCGAAGCCATCAATACCAGGGATCAATATCACCTAACAGAAGTTTTACGACCTTTTCATCTTCGAATAATTGCGATCAAATACTGTATCCAACATCTTCGCCTCCTCCACAGACTTCTCCAAGACCGTCCTTTCTGTTTCCGAAGTCTCAAACAGCATTCCACCCTTCATGCAGCTAAAGTGCGGCCTCAAACCCTTGTCCCACGTCCCGTTAATCATCCAATGCGACGGCACAAGGTACTCCCGATCCGCGTTAATCTTGTTCTTCAACAAGCTCCCATTATACCACAACAGGCCCTTCTCCTCATCGTCGGGATGCGCAATGACGTACGAGCAAACCTGCGGATCCTCGACGTCTGCCGGACCATCGCGCGTGCCCATCCACCCCGCGACACCGCCGTAATGCTTCTCGAATTCGTAGGGACCCTCGGCGAGCTCGAGACCGAACCAGTACGACTCCTTGTCGCCGTAGGTAACCTTGTACGTCACCTCCTCCCGCACATCCTTGGAGTTTTGCCATCCCGCGTGAAGCATGCCCATCAGGACGTCGAGGCGACCTTTATTCACGACGACGATTCCCGAGTCGGCTTCCTCGGCGTAGTTCTCCGTCCAGGAGAGGGACTTTCCGACTTCCTCGCTCGGGTGGACCACCTGCTCTCGCCACCACGCGTGGCGCGACATGTACCGCTCTTTGTCAATGAGTCGGTCGTGGAACATGAGCGCCCCTTTCCGTTTGTATCCCTTCTGCTGGAATATGACCTCGGGTTTCTGCACGAAGACGGTATCCGCGTCGGCGAGGATGACCTCTCCGAAGCGGCTCGCCAGCAGCGCGAAAGGCTTGATAGCCCATCCTCCGGTCCCCAGCACCAAAGTCGAATCGTCGAAGACGGATAGGACGTCGAGAAATGACACGTTTTCCTTCGGAAACAACTCCTTGACGAGGTTTCGCTCCTCGGGCCCCAGATCCTCGTCTCCTGCGTAGGCTAGCTCGATGGGAAGGGAGGATTTGTGCACGCGTGTGACGGAGGCTACGAGCTGGCATGCCATCCGGAGATTATTCTTTCCTACGGGGACGACGATGCCTCGACTACCACGCTGCTCGCTATCAGTGATGTAACTTTTCCGGAGACTCTTGAAAGGAGTTTGAGGCCCGTTCGGTGGGTTGGAGAGGTAAGGGAACGTTGCGGTTATCGCTTTCTCGACTGCCTGTTCAATCCGGGCCTTTTCATTGCTCGCGGGGAGCGAGTCAGCGATTTCGACCCATCTCCGTATGGCGACGGCGCGCTGACCGCGCTCACCAAAGTGCTGGTCGAATGGCTCTTTTAACCTGTACAAGTCGTAGTACATTGCCGTATGCTCCATCATTTCAACCAAGCTAGACAGAGTCTTTTCTACTCGTATCGTTTCTGTTTGGTCGTCGGCGTGTGGATGTTGAGGAGGAGGCGGAGTCGGCGCTGCAGGCGTGAGAGTCGGACAGCTTACATGGCTGAGGGGCACGGCCGAGGCTTCGTCGGATGAGTATATATGTCGACCGGTAAGTATAGTGAGGAGAATTGCGGCGAAGGCGAGGAAGAGGACGAGGATGCCAGGGCGGCGGGTCGCTGTTGATACCTGTAAAGGCCAGCGGCCTAAAGCGGCGCCCATGATGTTGTTTGCTGCAAGCCCGAGGGCCCTTTCTCGTTCCTTGAGTTTTATCTATATTCTTAGCTCCTCCGTAGCATCGCGATGTAGGCTGGAGGTTCGAAGATGTTGGGAGAATGATTGAAGTGATCTAAAAAAGGATTGTATAAGTAACTGTGGGCTGCCCTAACCAAGATGCCAAATGACCGGGTTGAGAAATGAAACGAACCTGGACAGTAGTATCTAGAGGCCTCACCCCAAGGACCAGCATTGAGCCTACTACGGACAAAGACAGGAGATGATGGATGATGCAAGGGCTTGAGGAAGAAGCAAGGGAACTGGTGTGTATAGTCTCAGGGTACAAATATACTTCCATCTTTACTTCATCTTTTGTATGAAGGCCCCAAAGCGCTCATGGTCCAATCTACGATCTATAAATGGGGACCAATTCCATCATCTAAACCCGCTCACTTATCGGGGGAGTACATAACTTGCATGGCTGGAGGAACCTAGCGACCAAAAACCCACCCTCCGTCTGGGGGGTCGAAAAGCTTGGTCGATCGACCTACGGCTCTGCGGCAAAGGAGATACCCGCAACCATCCGTCTAGCGCGTGGCCACGCAATTCATAGGAGGGATAAGAAGGGGGTCCCGTCTTTAGCTCTGGAGCTCGAGAGGTGAGATTACATGGAGAGTAAAGTTGGTCTGCAGGTAGAGTTACTTGGGGGTACGTGTTCTCTTTGGTGAACCTCAGCGGCGACTGGCGTACCCAGGAAGAGACCGGATGTCGTGTGAAAGTATGAAACGTTCGGCATATTGGGACGAAGGGAGCCCAAGGGCAAAGTTGCCTTTCGTCATACTTTCCACCAGGTGTTATGCTCACTCCAGGACCTGACCTTGCTTCTTGCCAAGACCAAAAAAAGAAATCCCAAAAAATTACCAGTCGCTTTCTCCCTGTCTCTATGAGAAGGCGAAGCAGAAAAAAGAAAAGCTTAATTGAACCGATGCCAAGACACAGTGATGCATGGAGTTCCGCGTGTGACACGAGGCCACGCTTTCTTGCTGCTCCCTGCATCGCGCTTTTTTCAGTTAGAAAAAAGCTTGATACCCCAATGGCGAAAGCTTGTACTTGTACTTGTAGATCCGACAGATCGATGGTGTCCCCAAGACAGGCATGTTGCCCCGTGGGAATCCTCCTTCAAAACAACATTCGATAGATGTTACTAGAAGTGGATGCGGTTACGCACGCAGCTTGCGTAAGTTGCGGCTGTCGTGCATGGGGAAGGTTCGTGCCAGCCACAGAAGTTGAGGACTATTCCCAGTCACGCTTGTACTTCGAATAGTACTTCGAAGTTCGTACTTCCTCTTGTGGTGTGCATTGGACGCACATTTCGAGCGAGGAACATTGACCATCGCGATCTTCTCAAACCTTGCCTTGGAAGTGGACCTCTGATCTGTCACAGATTGTCAGATCACAATCCCACATCAATTTGATCGAATCAACGCCGTGCATTGCCAGGGAATTTCCGGTTTACGCAAAGACCGATCGACAAGACCACAGGCCTTCGGTAATTAGGGCTATCCAGTCCGGGATCAACTCATGGTAATAACTTAAAAGTCTGGCTCGACTGCCAGAAAATGAAGCAGAAGGAAGGGAGAACACAAACGCGCCGACGTCATGGATAGTTTTTGAAACCGACTGCGTAGATCCTTTCCCTATTCGATCAAACATCTTGCGGCATCTTGGGATAATATAAAAATAGTATGTGGCGCTAAACATCCAACTTTCAGAAGCCATCGTGTTTCAAACCCTTTGTCTGCTGGTGTAATTTGAAGAACTGTGTGGCCCAAGTACTTCTAAGTTCGGGCGAGACAAAGAAAAAAGAGGAATTTTCTGTAGCAGTGACAAGACACAAGAAAATAGAGGCAAGGACAAGGACAAGAGAAAAAAACACAAAGAAAAGAGTACTCGAAAGGAAAAAAAGCTGTCTGTACTCTACCGCACCCACTGGCAACTCTATACGCCCCCATTCCCGCGCAACCCGCGAGCACGATCCCAATTAAACCCATAAAAAAGGAAACCATTACAACAACAGTATAGAAGTAGTACACAGAAGCAAGAAAGCTCGCAAGATCACCGAGAACATGTGTCGTACATAGCTGGGGGCGCGCAAAAAGAAGACGAGCCTTTTAGTCCTCTTTGCTGCCCTCCTCGGCCCGCCGATACTGCGCGATGCTAGAGCCGCGTTCGTGCTGTGCATGCCTCGTAAGGAACGGTCCTACGATTGGGTCCTTTCTCGCCTTGATGATCTGTTCATTGTAGCCTTCTGTAGCATACGCCCGTGGGGCGAGCTTGGGCCAATTGACCTGTAAAGAGAAACGGATGTTAGTTGCTTGAAAAGGAGAGAATAAGAAAAAAGAAGAAAAAAAAGAGAAAACACGACGAAGACAAGGTATCGGGAAATAAACTCACGTAGAGCATGCCGTGCGCAAAGATGAACCTAAAGCAATACGCGGCGACAGCCAAGAACAGAAGAACGGCGCCACGCCTGGACACCGCAAACGACCCAGGGTCTCGCGGCACAAATGCCGCAAAGAGCACCACAAACACGCTAAACGCCAGCACATAAGGCATCGCCTGGATCAGCACCGGCCGCCGGTCGGCGAAGACGGGCCCCGAACCAATCTGCGCCTTTCCGGGGAGGTAGACGCCGAGGAACAGGTCATACGAGTCTTGCCTTGGGCCGTCGAAGAAGTTGTTCAAGCAATACCGGGTGATTCCTACCCGGCCATCCTGAAGCTTGCCTGCCGTTGTTCGTTTGCCCGTTCGAGTCATGTCGGTCTTCATGGCGCCCGTACCAGAGTACGAGTTGGAAACAACATCGGCGTTGTCGGCCCAGAGGTTGCGGAAGAGGAATTCAAAGGACTCGTCTTCGTCCGAAAAGTTGGAGCCGGGAGACATGATGCCTAAGTCAACGAACTGGCGGTTGAGCGTGTAGCGTGCAAACATGCTCTGCACCACATTAGTTCGGTCGAGGCAATCCATGCAGTTCGTCCTCATGACGCTGTTTTGCAAGCTGCGTGCCTCGAGGCGGCCATCGTTGCTCGCAGGCATGTCGACACCTCGAAAGTAGCCTTGCTCTCGTATCGAGCTCTCTAGCCTCTCGATCAACATGTATGCCCGGTGGAGTCGGGCCCCCTTGGTCTCACTATGAAAGTCGAAGAAAATGTAGTGCAGCCTGTCAAACTCGGTCCGCACCTTACCAGGCTCGACCAGATGGTATTTTTCGTTTGTGATTGTATTGCTCTCGATGTAGCCTCTAGGATCCGAGACAAGCTTCTCTACCACTTTTTCGTATGAGTCCTTGACGGTCGATTCTCGTCCGCTCTTGTTCACAAGGTTAATCAGGTAGTTGTCTCCGTAGATTCGGATCTGCTCGTCAAAGTGCTTCTGTGCCGCTGGGATCGCCGTTTCGATGCCTCGAATCTGGAGCTTGGGAGTGTACTTTAGGGTGTTGATCTCTGCCCAATGAGATGGAACGCTGCCTCGAGTCTGGACATATGAGAAGACTTGCGTCTCTTGTCCGTCAAACGGCCTGCCCATCTTCTCACTGGGGCTGGCACCGCCAGAGAATCCGCTAATTCCCGTCGCGCTCTTATCGTTAACAATGAGAATCTGTTCCGTTTCATTGTAGTTTGCGGCGTTCCCCTTCTCATCCAATCCTCGAGTGAAGAACCGAGTGCCTCCTCGGTGTCGCGATCGACGAGTGATGAGAATAAGCGTAATCCGAGCGCCCTTAAAAACGGTCGGCTGGATCTCGAACATGCCGAAAATGACGGGGAGGATAAAAGGGTCGATTCCGGGGTGAGGACCAGGTTGGCCTCTGGCACCATTATTCCGGTATTCGATCAGGTCCGACTGCACAAACCGGTTCCAGAAGAACCTTTCGTCGGCACGCTTCCAGAGGGGTTGGGCTGTGTCGGCCTGGGATTGGCGCTGAAACGAGTTGGTGAGGTCGATCGAGTAGGAAAAGTACATCGGCCCGTTCTTGAGCGACGCTTGGAGCAGGGCCATGAAGGCATCTTCGTCGGGGTCTCGTATTTGCTTTCGGCGCATAGGAAGGATCTGCGTGGAGGTGACCTTGTAGACCATGTGGCCCTTGAGACGGCCGACGGGTTGGGACTTGTTGATGACGATAATGTACTTGTCTACAAAAATCCACGATCATGTTAGTACTGTCCTCCCGCGCTACCCTCACCAAGTTCATGATAGAAAGCTACCCACCAAGTCTGAGCTGGATAATACCCAGAATCCCGTTGATGCTCATAACTTGGTATGGCCGGGGAGCAAGACCGGAGGCGCCATGGTCTAGATGGATATCACCCGTGGGTCGGTCGATGACGAGTGCCGGGGCATCGGGCGAGGAGGGAGAGGTAAAGGTGTAGGCACTGTCGGCGACTTGGACATTGATGTCGCGATAGGGGAACAGCGGGCCCTTGATGATGGCCATTTTCAGGGGAATAAGATATTGGCAAAGGAAAAAAGGAAAATAAAAAGTATAAACCCAACTAGGACCCCCCGGATGGGACTAGTTAATGGGCAAATAGCTGTGAACTAAATGCCTGCTAAGGTTCGGATAGTCTGGAGCTGAGCAGAAGCAGAGGCTTTGAGGTTACAGTAACAGCATCAATATCAAGACTTCCCAAGCTGACAGCTGTTAATAATTCCAAGCCACGACTTGGAGGAATATTCACATGTTCTGTACTTCGTACCTGCACTGGTCTTGATTAGCTGCTTAATTTAGTCAGCAGAGCTAAGAGCACGTTGCAAGCCCAGGAAAACAGTGGCAAATATGATCATGTACAGTATACTCTTATAAGAATATTGAAAAGCCTGGAGGCTTATCCAAGCCTCGTGACGTGTAGATGTTGGCGGTTCCAGCCATTCACGATCAAGCCTGCGAGAAGTGATCCGTCGTCTCCAGCTCATCCAACAACACCAGTCCATCTCCTTAGAACGCCTTACCGTATTCCTGCTTCGTCATCTAGGGCCCTCAAGCCTTCAGCAAACCGAACATCATCGACAAAACTTACCTCGTACCTGGTCCATCCGATTCCACGATTCCACGCTCCCCAATCCTAGGAGCCTAAATTCCAAGTCTTTCTCCCTCCGGAACCTTCCGCAAACACTCAACAAGAACGCCATCATCATGACTACCAGGGGACCCCCCAACGCGCGAGGCATGAACACCCGCTTTGCGCAATTTAAGTTGGTGCTCCTAGGTAAGAGCTTGTCATGATTTCCAGTATTTTATTTTATTTACCTACTGACATCTTGCGCAGGCGAGTCCGCGGTCGGCAAGGTAAACGATTCCTCCTCAACTTCGACGCAACTACCCGCAGTGATCCTTGCATCGTACTGACGATATATACCCACAGAGCTCAATAGTTTTGCGGTTCGTCAAGGTTAGCAACACACTATTCTGATGACTCTTGGTCATTGTGGGGGGAAAGATGCTAATGGTTATATCCCAGGATCAATTCGACTCGTTTCGGGAATCCACTATCGGTGCCGCTTTCCTTACTCAGACCATCTCCCTCGATGAGAACACCACCGTGAAGTTCGAAATATGGGATACCGCTGGCCAGGAGCGATACAAGTCGCTTGCTCCTATGTACTACCGAAATGCCAACTGCGCCGTCGTCGTCTACGACATCACACAAGCTGTAGGTCACTATTTCAACTTGGCTCTGATTATGACGCAAGAATAAAAGTACTGACATCATGATAGGCGTCTCTAGATAAGGCAAAGTCCTGGGTTAAGGAGCTCCAGAGGCAAGCGAACGAGAACATCATCATCGCCCTCGCCGGAAACAAGTTGGACCTCGTCACCGAGCAACCTGATAAGCGAGCGGTCCCCACGGCTGACGCCGAGGCCTATGCCCGAGAAGCCGGACTCCTCTTCTTTGAGACTTCAGCGAAGACGGCCGAAAATGTGCGCGAGCTCTTCACCGCGATAGCGAAGAGGCTTCCTCTGGACCAGGCCGGTCCTAGGCACGCCCGACCTGGTCCTGGACGAGCCGGAGTCAGCCTTACCCCCGAGAACCAGAACACCAACGTTAGCGGCCCCTGCAGCTGCTAAAGAAACTTGCACCATGATTTTGTTTGCTTTTTTCTTTTTTTAAATGGCCGATGGTATTACAGGTAGAGCGGCAAATACCACAATGAAATCGAGCCATGAGCGCGCTCCCCAACTCTCATAGGTTTTGTTTTTTTAGTAACCTATATGCGGGGAGACACTCTCAGCGATGTAACTCGGCATTGTACGGAGTGCGGAGGTTAGGAAACGAGATACGAGATTCAACCATCGGCATTGGGGTGGATGAATATATTGGACCATTCGGAGTGGGTGGTCATGAAGCGACAACACACCATACACTAATACCGGGCCCGGATTACTGGTCCAAATTTCATTTTATGCACAGGCAATAGGGAACTTGTTTTTTTGATCACCTTGTCATTTTCCCTTATTCTAAACTATCGTTTACCGTGATGCTTTTTCCCCCCATCGTTTTAGGAAAGCTGTCTCAGGGAAGCTGGGGAATGCGTGGACTGCGGGAGGAGGAGGACAAGAAGGAAGACTAGCGGGACATGTGGAATCATGGAATCGGATTGCTCGTCATTTCCCATTTTCCCTGTGAGACAAGATACATATAGTATGCAATAGAAAGAGAGAGAGAGCGAGAGAGATGGCATTGAAGACATCCTGCGTTTTTCCCTGTCAGAGTCGCGCTATTTCCGAGCCCCTTCGTGTGGGGTCACCTAATTCTGCTGCCTAGAGGACAAAGAGAGCCAAAAGCTACACAAAGCGAGGATATTTTGCCTTCGAGATGGAGAGATTTGCCTATCCCGAGTGTCTTCTTATACCATTTTCGAAGTACAAGCCATCACATACGGCCATACCCCCTAGAAAGCGTCCGATCCCGTCCGCTCTCGGGTAACTAAGCTGGGGAGGGCCGAATCAGTAGTTGGGTCGGTGACGACCAGCGAATCCTCGGTGCTGTATGTTCTTTTTGCTGTTTTGGGTGATTTCTTGTATTTTGATTTTTGGTTTTACTATAATATTTCGCCTCGTGCTCGTCCATGCTTAGCGGTGCATACCCCGTACAAGTACGATCTAAATAAAATCTTATTGTCTTCATTTTTATTTTTATTTTCATTTTTATTTTTCTCACCCTGGGTGTAATAGCTTTTTGAAGTCGCGATGTCGATCAGTGACCATGATCTCGTCGGACAGATGTACACGAATAGAAGCCTCGGGTATGGCATATGACGGAATGCGTGCCTGAGCCAATCTAATTCACCCGAAGATTCTCCGCCAACAATTTTCCCAAGCCGAGAAACTCTCGTCGGGTGAGGCACTCTTTCCGTGGATTGGTAGTACGATCATCAACAACTCAAATCGCCTTTCTCCCCCGGGCTACATCTCAACCAATTACCCTCCCCGCTCCCCTCCACAAGCTCCTCATGCTGCGGACATCACTTCGAACCGTGAGGGCGCTGGGCGGCACGCCGGTCGCGGTCGCTCGGGCTCAATGGCCCGCGAGATCAGTAGTTGGAGCCGTCACGAGGGTGCGTCTTTTGCTAACCTTTTTTTATTGAGGGGGTCTTGCTACCCAGTTAGCCCACGACCGGAGCTCTTTTCGGGCAAAATTTTGCGTCAATTGGATTTGCTGACATTGCATTCGTGGTGATAGAGATATTTCGCCGATGAGAAAAAGCCGCCCACAGCAAACGACGTTGCGAAACCGGCAGCTCCCCCCGCTGAGCCGATTGTACCACCTTCTACTACTCCAAAGGCGACTCCTAGTGCCTCCGCCGCCACCGCCGAGAAGACTGCCGAGAAGACTGCCTCTACGCCGCCTCCTCCCCCTCCTACTCCCGCCAAGCCGAAGAAGGGCTTCTTCCGGCGCCTAAGGAATTTCGTCGTCACGCTCGTCCTGCTGGGCGCCCTCTCCTTCGGAGGCGGCGTCTGGTACTCGCGCATCAACGACAAGTTCCACGACCTCTTCACCGAGTACATTCCGTTTGGCGAGCAGGCGGTGCTCTATCTCGAGGAACTCGACTTCCGAAAGAAGTTCCCGGATAGCGCGTCCCGGGTGTCGAGCTCGGAGCTCAACGACAAGCATGTGACGGTTGCTCCCTTGAGCGGCGCCTCGTGGAGGGTCGCTGACGGCGGTGAGCCTGCTGGTCGTCGGTCGAGCGCAGTGGACAAGAAGGCTCTCAAGGTGGCGGCCATTAAGGAGGCCGGGGAAGCCAAGGAGTCTAAGGATGCCGTGGTGGCTACCACCCCTGAACCCGCCGAGATTGTTGAGCTCAAGACGGAAGAGCCCGCGCCGGCGGCTCTTGAGGCCGATCTCGAGACTCTCGAGGTCGCCAAGATCGCCGAGCCCGAGTTCACTCCTCCCGAGGTCAATGAGCCTTCTAGATTCCCTCCCATCGCGCCCATTGATCCCTTGAAGGTCAACGATGCTCAGGAGCCCATCGTCCAGGATCTAGTTCACATGCTTAACGACCTGATTACCGTCATCAACGCCGACAAGGCCCACGCCAGATACGACTCGACTGTTTCCAAGGCCAAGAACGACCTTGCCAAGGTCGGACGCAAGATCCAGGAAATGAAGGAGCAGATTGAGAAGAAGGCGGCTGCCGAGGTCAAGGCCAAGATTGACGAGTTCGACGCCGCCGCCAACACTCTAGTGGACCGCGTCGAGTCGGCCATGGTCGCCCAAGAGAAGCAATGGCGCGAGGACTTCGAACAGGAGATGACCAAGGTGCGACAGGGCTACGAGGACAAGGTGCAGCTCCTCCTCGAGCGCGAGCAGAAGCTCAACGAGGAGAAGCTCAACACGAAGCTCCTCGAGCAGGCCCTCGCCCTCAAGAAGGAGTTCATCGCCGAGGTCAAGGCCCAGGTCGAGAAGGAGCGTGACGGTCGTCTCGGCAAGCTCCAGGATCTCTCGAACGCCATCACTTCGCTCGAGAACCTCACCACGGGATGGAACGACGTGGTTGATCTCAACATCCAGACCCAGCACCTTCACGTGGCGGTAGAGGCGGTCCGCGCCAGCCTCCAGGACACGCAGCACCCGCGCCCCTTCATCAAGGAGCTCGTGGCGCTCAAGCAGATCGCCAACGGCGACGGCGTGGTCGACGCGGCCATCGCCTCCATCAACCCCAGCGCTTACCAGAAGGGCATCTCGACGCCGGCACAGCTGATTGACCGGTTCAGGCGCGTGGCCAGCGAGGTGCGCAAGGCTTCGCTTCTCCCCGACGACGCCGGTGTGGCTAGCCACGCGACGAGCTGGGCGCTTAGCAAGGTTATGTTTAAGAAGGAGGGGCTCGCGGCGGGAGATGATGTCGAGAGCATATTGACGCGCACGCAGACGTATCTCGAGGAGGGAGATCTAGATTCGGCGGCGAGAGAGATGAATGGTTTAGAGGGGTGGGCGAAGACGTTGAGCAGGGATTGGTTGTCGGAGGTGAGGAAGGTGTTGGAGGTTCAACAAGCTCTCGAGGTAAGTCTTCTCGGAAACCTCATTCATATCCATGATGATATCCCCTCTCTTTTGTAGGACGATGCGGCTAACGTTACGAACTTTCTAGGTCATTGCTACGGAGGCGAGATTGCAGAGCTTGAGGACAGAATAAAGTGGTTTTAAGAGGGTTCTCGGATCCAGGGGCCGGTGGGCAGAGGAGCACCTGAGGCGGGTGTTTTACCTCTCCCTTGCCCTAGACACCAAAACAAAAAAAAAAAAGGTTGCTGAATTTATTGATCTCATAATTTCCTTTGTGATGCGATGTACAGTATAGGAGGATGGTATAGACGCACATAGGCATAAGATTACAGAAATAAATCTTTAGATGGTAATTGTTTTTTCGGTGCTGTGCTCGATGTTGTGAGTTGTTGGAGAAAATTGAGGTCCGCGAGAGATTGGTCAATTGATGTCAGTTTGATCCAAGTTACTTCATGCGCTTGAATTTTTGGTGATGCAGTGTGCTGAAATACTAGATACTTGACCTCTATTTGGGCGACAGGCGTGATCAATCTCCACTCTTCTCCTCAAGCAACTCGACTCTTTACGTTGCTGGACCATCTCTCTAGGTCCTACCTCGTACTGAACGTGGAATTTATTTCAACCAGAGCAAAAGACAGAGAGTGTATACTAGGGAATCCGACTCTTGTCATGACCCGCGCCAACTTTAAGAATCCATCATGACCCTCCGGTCCATAAGATGGCGGCCACCCGCCACTTTCACCATCTCCATCCCTCATTCCCAATGCTCTCACATACCACATCGACTTCACACCCGCCATCTCTCCATCCAATCGCGCACATACGATGACGCCCTCCGCCTCCTCACCACCCTCCAGCCAAACACCTCAGCCACCAACCTCTTCAATGCACCCACCACTCCAAGCGCCAAATCCCCTTCTTCCAGATCCTCCCTCAATGCCCTTGCCATTCCCGAAATGAAGGAATGGCTCTCGCGCGCAGGCTACTCAACCGACGACCTCAAGCGCCTCCGCTGCGTCCACGTATCAGGAACCAAAGGCAAGGGCTCCACATGCGCGTATACCGCCGCACTCCTCCGCCGAGCCTTCTCCGACCCGACCATCAGCGGCCCCAATCACTTGAGAGAGCGGCGGAGAGTGGGCATGTACACGTCCCCTCACCTCGTCAGCGTCCGCGAGCGCATCGAAATAGACGGGGAAAGGATACCCCGGGACGTCTTCACGCGGCGCTTCTTCGAGGTCTGGGACAGATTCGGAGACCTCGCCGACAAGGACGGAGGGCTCGAGGGCGTCGCGAGGCCGTTTTACTTCCGATTCCTAACGATCCTGGCGTTTCACGTGTTTTTGAGCGAAGGCATCAGGGACGTGGTGCTGGAGTGCGGGATCGGAGGCGAGTACGACGCCACGAACGTCTTGCCGCCCGAGGCTCTGAGCGCGGCGGTCGTGACGCATTTGGGCGTCGACCACGTCGCCATGCTGGGGGAGACGGTGGAGGAGATTGCGTGGCATAAGGCGGGGATATTCAAGGAGGGTCGTGTGGCTTTTACGAGGACGCAGGGGCCGGGTGTGATGGAGGTTTTGAGGCGGCGGGCGAGCGAGAAGGGGGCGAGGTTGGTGGAGGTTACGGACGAGGATGTGAGGGTGGGGCCTTGGAATGATGGAGAGGAGGGGATTGGGGCTGGATCGGGGATGGAGGGGGCGTATCAGAGGGATAATCGGGCTTTGGCTGTCATGGCGGCCATGTGGCACTTGAAGGGGGAGTGTGACCTCGTAGCGGTGAGGAAGGAGGCTTGGATTCCTGGTGCGTTGGGAGAAGCGAGGTTGAAAGGCCGGGGTCAGGTTCTTCGGAGGGGGCAGACGACCTGGTACTTAGACGGGGCACATACAGAAGAGAGCATACGGCTTGCGGGAAGTTGGTTCGCGAGTAGGACGGGGGCAGCGGCCGAGGCGAAGAAGAAGAGGAGGAGGGTGTTGGTGTTTAACCAGCAGGATCGCGATGCGAAAGCTCTCTTGGAGACGCTCGTTGAAGCGTCTGGCGGACCGGGAGAGTTCGACGTGGCGGTCTTTACAAGGAATGAAATTGGTGTTGAGCCGGCGGAGGGAGGGACGTCGTTGGATATGAGCGTGCAACGGGGGCTAGAAGCAACGATGCGGAGGGTGTCGCCGGGGACGAAGACGGCGGTGTTTGGGTCTCTCGGCGAGGCGTTGAGAGAGGTCGGACGGTTTGTGAGAGGTGTCGATGGTGATGGTGTTGATGTCTTGGTGACGGGAAGCTTGTATCTTGTCGGCGGTCTGCTCAAGGTGATTGACAGTGACGGCCAAGCTTGAATGATCAATTGCAGCTCAATGCAATTTCGATGTATTCGTCCTATAACTTGTATTCTCATACTAGATAGACTCCCACACATTTTGCGCATGGAAAATATAATAAGACAGTAAAAGATTAATTCATTTCGTCAGATGCCCCAAAAGGCACAAGTTCGATTTACGCATTTTTGCAAATATATATATATATCGCAATATTTTTTTCTTCCGATCTGTTAAGGTCAGTGCGAGTTTACAAGTTGGAGTGTGGTGACTTTTGATCTCAAATCTGAGGTTGACGTTATCGCCAGAAATTTAAAACCTCCGAAATTCAAATTTCCAACGTCCGATATCGTCATACAGACTTCCATCTTCCTTTCTCCCATCCCCATCATGACCAAACCAGTCCGCCTAGGGGCGGCTCTCAGTCGCTCAATCCATACGAGAGTCGAGCCTTCGTACAGCGTAAGGAATAACCATCAGCAAATATCTGCCTCGCGGAACAACTCACGCGCTAACCGTCGCCCGCAGGATGCCATCAACCTCCTCAACTCCACACAGGCGGGTTTCCGCGTCCTCGAGGATAGGAAACGTGCCGGATATGTACCAGGCGAGGAATCCATCACCCAGATGAAAGAATGGCTCCGTCTCCTCGGTCACACGGTAGGGTCATCACCTCTTTCCCTATCATACTCATCACCGCCCCCAAAAAGATCTCACACACTCACTCACTCACTCCTCCCATCCAGCCTCACGACCTCAACCGCCTCAACGTCGTCCACATCACCGGCACAAAAGGCAAAGGCTCAACCTCCACCTTCACCTCCTCCATCCTCAACCAATACCGCCTCTCCCCAGCCCACTCCCTCAGCCCCACCAAAATCGGCCTCTACACCTCCCCCCACCTCACCTCCGTCCGCGAACGCATTCGCCTCAACGACGTCCCCATCTCCGAAACGGCCTTCGCCGCGGCCTTCTTCCACGTCTGGAGGACCCTGGGGTTAGATTCGGCGGAGCCGCCGGCTGATCGACCTACGTATTTTCGGCTGTTGACGCTGCTTTCTTTCCATGTGTTTATGAGCGAGGGCGTTGATGCCGCCGTGTACGAGGTCGGGGTAGGAGGTGAGTACGATGCCACCAATGTCTTCGAGAAGGTCGTCGCCGCGGGGATCGTCTCGCTGGGGATTGACCACGTGGGTATTTTGGGGGGTACGTTGGGCGAGATTGCGTGGCATAAGGCGGGGATAATGAAGACTGGGTGTCCGGCGTTTACGGTGTCTCAGGAGGAAGAGGCCATGAGGGTGCTGAAAGAGAGGGCGGGTGAGAAGGGTGTCGAGCTGGTCGAGGTCGGTGTCCACCCGGGTTTGAGAGACGTGAAACTACGACCAGACGAAGAATTTCAGAGGAAGAATGCGTCGTTGGCGATACGGTTGGCCGCGACCGTAATGGAGAGGTTTGGAACGAAAGTGGACGTCAGTGGGGAGGCGTTGCCGAAGGAGATTGTCGATGGGATCGAAAAGTTTCCCTTGAGGGGGAGGTGTCAAACGATTGTTGGCGACAAGCAGACGTGGTATCTTGACGGCGCGCATAATGAGCAGAGTCTTGACGTGGCATGTCGATGGTTTGGGAGGGTCTCAAAGGAGAGGTATATAAGTTTTGATTTCTTTTCCTTGGCTTCTTTTTTTTCCATGGGAGGTACTGATCAGGGGTTTATTACAGGGACATACCACGCGTTCTGATATTCAACCAGCAATCCGACAGAGACGCAGTCAAGATGCTCAACCTCACGCACGGCCACCTCTCCAAGTCCAACACACCCATCAAGTACGCTATATTCTGCACAAACATCACCTACAAGAATAGCTCTACTAAGCCAGGCATGTCTTCCTCTCCCGCTTTTTTTTTTTTTCTTTCTGTCCCACTTTATCCCCCGAACCAAGCAGGACTTATAATTCTGACGCGGCGCCCAAAGACCTCATCAACACAAACGTCGACCCGGACGTCGTCAAGAAACTAACCCTCCAAAACACCCTCGCCGATGCCTGGCGCGCGCTCGATCCACGGACTGAAGTCGTCGTTGCGCCGTCTATAGAAGAGGCCATCGCATACGTGAGGGAGAAGGACGAGGATCTCCAGGTGTTTATTACGGGAAGTTTGCATCTTGTCGGTGGTGCTCTGTCTGTTTTGGAAGGAGAGGATGCTGGACTCAAGGGGCCCCAGGTTTCGAAAAATGTCGTGTCGTAGATTTATAGATCTAGAGTTGCACGCTTTTTTTAAAGGAGTCCATATCGCTTTTTTACACTTTATACCCCACAGAGTCTAGTAGTGCCTCTCTAGAACGTACTAAAACAAAGGCCCTTGTTACCAGAGATAAGAAAACGCTGGGCATCATCGTTTTCAATACTATCGTCGTAGATTCCGACAATACCAGCACGCATCCACGTCCAACTTCCGAATATAATTCTTCCTCGGCGGCCACTGATCCTCATCCTCCTCCCAATACCTCAAAGTCTGATACGTCCTCACCGCCCCAAACGGCGGCGCATCCGACAACCCACCCGCGTACCTCGGCAACGCTCCCGCCTCGTCGTGGAGGTCACCATCGCCAGGCAAGACGAACCGATGTCTCTGGCGGCCGCATTTCCGACAAATGCCGTCCCTACTCTCGGGCACGCGGAGGGTGATCTTGCGCGAGAGTTCCGGTCCGGCCATCTTCGTGATCGTCCGGAGATCGACATCGAAGCTGGCCACGAGGTCGGGCTCGGAGACGTGCACGGCCTTGAGGGCGGGGAGGCGGGATAGTGCTTCCCAGACGCACTTGTTCAGGGCGCGGAGGAGGGTGGTTCCGGGAATGGGGTCCCGGTCGGCGCCGAGGGCGTGCTCGGGACCTTTGGTTTCGGAGGTGAAGTGGACGGTGTGGAGGGAGGAGAGCCAGGGGTGGGGGTTTAGGGCTAGGAAGGCGTGGGCGGTTTCTATTTCTTCGGTTTGGAAGATGAAGGGGATGTCTCCGAAGATGCTGGGCATGGCTTCTAGGTACCTGTCATTCGGTGAGAAATTAGCCGGGAGAGCTCGCAGGAATTGACGGCCTATTGTGGCATAATACCAAAGAAAGAGAAAAAAAAGAAAGAAAGAAATGAAGAGGAGGGTGAGAGAGTGAGAGCATACATCTTCTTACATGTCAGCAGAACAGGAACGAAGGGAGTCCACATCGGCCGAACCTCCTCACGCCCTCGGCCTTCTTGATACTTGACTTCCCGGACCGCCTTGGACTTATCCGAGTGCTCAACATAGCACTCGAAATGGCTCCTCGCCCGCCTCGCCTCAAGTTCCTTAAACCTAACAGGCAGCCCCCAAGCAACACCCGGCTCCTGACCCCACCGCCTCTCAATCGTGATCGGCTGCAACTTCCCCGCCGCCTCGTAGTCGTCCCACAGCGCATCAAGCTCCGCGTTCAAGGCCTCGTCGCAGAACACCTCGTCGAGGGGCTGCAGGCACGGATAGCTCAGCGGGTCGAACACGGGCTTGGGGTTGGACCGGTCGGGGCGAGAGCGCATGTCGATGTGGATGCCGTGCTGGTATCCGCAGGTGCTCCACACGAAGGCGTAGATGATGCGGCGTACCTCGGGAGGGAGCAGGCTGAAGAAGAGGCTTTGGCGTTGAGGGTTGGCTGTGGCGGCGAATGAGTCGCGGTTGGGGTAGAGGTGAGGGGCCTCCTCGTACATGGAGACGTGGACGCCGGGCTCCCGCCTGGGTTCGGTGGCTTGGACGTCGACCATTTCGGGCTCGTCTCGGGGAGGGATGTCGGGGATGGGTCCGGTTAGGGAGGATCTTCTGGTCCGGATGGCACCCAACACACGAAGCAGAAAGAGCGGGAATCGACGGCCCGAGCCATTTTTATATTCCGTCTCTGCTTCCCTGCCCCTGATTCTCCAAAAGGCGGAATTACGCCTCGGTCTATGGATGGCACGGTCGTCGGAAGAGGCGGTGGGCCCATCCAGACCGGGACCGTGGACGCTAACAGCGCCCGGCCCCAACCCAGGCGCCATAGCAAAAGAGAAGATAAAAAAAAAAAAGCCGCGTAAGGCTTAAAGAGGAGTTCCGATCCCAAAGATGAACGATATACAAGTTGTTCCTAGCCCATGCTAGGCTTGATGGTTCATGGCCTCGTTCGTAGAGACGTTCCTGCGTCTACTTCGTACACTACGATTCTACACCTGCTGGTTATACCCATGTCCTCGATGCGTGGGACCTGGCGTGTTTGATTGGTTGGAGGACCGATGCGGTGCAGAAGTTGAGCAGCATGCGCATTGTGAGTTTGTTGGATTGACTGTTTGTTGGTCGAGGCGAGAATGGGACGATTGGCCTGGCCCAGAAGGGCAGGGCGGGTTTGGGCGGTGTTAGTGGTGTTAGTGGTGTTAGCGGGTGGCGGTGGCGGTGGCGGGGTCCGCAGGACCGGGTGGGCAATTAGATATTGGATCAATATTGGATTGTCCTGCCTGTGCTGCAGTGGTTTGGTGCTTGTGTGACATCAACTAGGGAACCTCGGTGCTTCGTCAGCGATTTAGTCCCTGCTGCATGTGGCTTACTGTCCAGTGTCCAAAGTACTCCTGTGCTCCATTTCGAGCTAGACTAGCATTCGCTGTAATCAATTGATCACAATTCTTACAGCAGGATGGCGTACCTGTATAGTGGTCAGTAACCTTCTGGAAATCCAACAAATCGGGTAAGATGGCCGAGCGGTCCAAGGCGCCAGGTTCAGGCACACCTGAATGGATATTCCTGGTCTCAGAAATGGGGCGTGGGTTCGAATCCCACTCTTATCACGAATTTTCTTTTTGCCTTCAGAGCAAGTGTTGATATTTTTTGCGCTTGTCTGTATCAATTGATGTTCTATCTATTAATATTGTTTCTTTCTTTCCGTTGTCATACTTGCTTTTTTTTTTTTTTTTTTTTTTTTTTTTTTTTTTTTTTTTTAATTTATTTAACTAATTTTATTCATTATATATTTCTTCTGTTTCTCTTGAATTACCGGTGCATTTGGCACTCAATCCTCAATCTTGAACTCCTTTCTGACGACTTACACTATCCTCGTGTGCAGCTCCTCGCCAGCAACCCACCTCTTAATATTCTCCACCTGCTGCTCATACCACGATGCCATCGTCTCCCTCGTCACATACCCCATATGCGGCGTCAAAACCACCCGACTCCTCCCCCCAACCCCCCACTCCGTAGTCCTCCACTCGCTCTCCGCCGGCAACGGCTCTAGATCGAACACATCCACCGCCGCCCCGGCAATCCTCCCCTCCTTCAGCACATCCAGCAGATCCCTCTCCCTCACCAGCGGTCCCCTCGACGTGTTCACGAGAAAAGCGGTAGGTTTCATCCGGCGCAGGTCCTCGCCGGACACGATCCCGCGCGAGCGGTCCGACAGCACGAGGTGCACGCTGAGCACGTCGGCCTCGCGGAAGAGCTCCTCCTTGGACGACGCGACCCTGACGGTCTTCTCGCCGGGGAAATACGGCGAGTCGACGGGCAGGCCGACGGAGCGCACGCGCTCGTCGGCGCTCTCCTGCGTGAGGTTCTCGCTCCAGGCGATGACGCGCATGCCGAAGACCGTGGCCATGATGCGCGCCACGTTGAGGCCCAGACGACCGAGCCCGAGGACCGCGAACGTCTTGGAGGGTAGGGATGTGGCTAGGGACGTCTGCCATCCGCCGGCGCGTATGGAGGCGTGGGAATCGGGTATGTCGCGCGCGAGGGCGAGGATGAGGGCCACGCAGTGCTGGGTGGTCGAGTCGGGCGTGGGGTTCGTGGCCGTTTGGGTGCGGTTTTTCTCAAAGGTTCCGGCGACGGGGATGCCGCGGGCGGCGAATGTCGGGAGGGAGAGGGAAGCGTTGCGGAGGCTTGTGGTGAGGAGGAGCTTTAGTTTGGGAAGGCGGTTGATGAGGGCTTCGGGGAACGGAGTGCGTTCTCTCATGGTGCCTTGGGAATGGTGTAAGCGACGGTTCTCCTCAAAAAAAAAGAAAACAAAAGGCTCTCGTAAATTATTTTCGGTAAAAAAAACAGAGGGAAAAAAAAACCAGGTGCAACTCACAGATAATCTCA
The DNA here is from genome assembly GCA_000812075.1 of Scedosporium aurantiacum. Lineage (NCBI taxonomy): Eukaryota > Fungi > Ascomycota > Sordariomycetes > Microascales > Microascaceae > Scedosporium > Scedosporium aurantiacum. The sequence continues at coordinate 55,938 of JUDQ01000056.1, forward strand.
AAGTCCTGCAGCCTTCGGACCAGAGCATCGCGGTCGGCATCGCGAGTGTCTGGGTGGTTGTATGGCGGGAGGGTATCCTCGAACACGGTCACTTTGTAGAATGCGGGGTCCAGAGTCGCGAAGAAGCTCTTGGAGAAGCCCTGATAGTCGTCGAGGACTGCGATGTTTAACGGTGAGGTCATTTTCGGATACTTGTGATGGAACCGATTTCTGTGCAGTGATCAATCCGGTACTGTTTCCTATTCTATTCTCAAGAAGGGGCGCCAACGAGGGTTTTATAGTTGACAAGTCTTGACTCCGTGGTTAAGTGCCGAGGATGGAGACGTCAACGATATATCGGGTGCCCCTCATGGCAGCTAGTTCCAAAGTTGAGTCAAAGTCAATTGGCACTTTGAACATGAAATAAATCGATGAATTGATTGATTGATAATTCAATCTAGGTGACGCAATCCAAGACCAAATCAACACCTTCTCCCCACGAGCAATGCTGGGCTTCGCTTCGCCTAACGCGACCAAACAGTATTTGGGCATTCCACTTCGTATGAACATTTTCAGATTCATGGTTAATCTACTTCATAGCAAAATATACATGCGACCCTCCTAGCAGAACCCATCTAGATATACAGACAGACAGCACATCCACCCCACCCCAAATCTAAAACTTGCTCGGCATCCTCATCCCACCATCAAGCCGAATCACCGTCCCATTAAGCATAACATTCTCAATCCCATGCTTCACCAACGCCGCAAACTCGGGCGGCTGCCCCTGCCTAGCGGGATACTCCGTAGCCCTCAACAGCTGATTCCTCACCTTCTCGCTCATGTTGGCCTCCATGGGCGACGAGAAGATGCCCGGCGCGATGGTGACGACGCGGATGCCGTAGCGCGAGAGGTCGCGCGCCATCGGCAGCGTCATGCCCGCGATGGCTCCCTTGCTGGCTCCGTAGGCCACCTGGCCCCTCTGCGCTTCGAAGGCCGCTACGGAGGCCACGAGGACCACGACGCCGCGCTCGTTGTCGGGGCCGAGGGGCTCCGTCTTTGCGAGGTGTTGGAGGAATTGGCGGACGGTGTCGATGGTGCCGCGGACGTTGACGGACATGACGAAGTCGAAGTGGTCGAGGCTGAAGGGGGCGCCGGTGCGGTCGAGGATCTGGGGGAGAAAAAAGAGTTAGTGGATGTTTTTTAGTAGATATGTTGGGGGGGTTCTTTTTCTCCCAACCCCGACATCCAGAAAATAAATGAAGGAAATAGATAGATCATACCAACGAGGGGTTGCCAACACCAGCAGCGGGAATGATACCACCGAGAGGCTTTCCAGTCTTCTCGATCCACGCCATGGTGCCGGCGACGGCCTTGGAGACGCTATCGGTGTTGGTGACGTCGCATTGGAAGAAGCGGGCGAAGGAGCTGCATTCGGAAGCGGCCGTGTTGCCGAGGGTCTCGTTGAGGTCGAGGATGGCGACGTTGCCTCCGTTCTGGCCGATCATCTCGACGGTGGCCCTGCCGAGGCCGGAGGCGCTGTTTGGCGAGGGCACATGGTTAGTAGCTGGTTTATTATTCCGTCGCGAGGTTTTGGCTATGGTCTGGGGCGAGTGGGGATGGGCGAGTTCTGGAGCTGGCGGGGAATGAAGAGCTTCTTACCCTCCGGTGACGACGAATGTGCGACCTTCGATCTTCATGTTGGCTGGGGGGAGAGAGGGGAGAGAGAGCTGGTGGAGCTGAGCTGCGGACTGTTGGAGGTGAAGAATGCGGGGGACGGAAACGGGACACTGAAGGTTTATCAATGAACACAGCTCGGTATGACGGATACTTAAAAAGTAGGCCCTCGCCGAAACAAATTTATTAGATCAAATCAATTAGATTGACGTAGAGAAATATCACAGCACAAGGGCTTTTATCGGTATTAAACCAATTCCTTCGGGCCTGTCGACGTTGGACCCTTTGTCCATTTCCCAGAATCCCCCGGCTTCTTGATTCTGCCGCCGTGGGGAAAGCTCAACTCGGGACATCCAATTGATGGAGATCTCATGTTGCATCCAACGGACTTGAGCCTCGGCATCATCCAATTCGGTTCCAGTGGCTTGGTCTGTATACATTTGGTCCGAACGCCTTCTGTGGGGTACATACGAAGTACAGGCAATGCTCCAAATCTAACCAAGAGCGATATTACCACTTTGCACCACTCTGGGACCCTGGCGAAAAATAAAAACGAAAAATAAAAATAAAAATAAATATAGATTTAAAAAAAAAAAAAAAGAAAGAAAGAAGAAAGGGGTAAATGATAGAATACAATCAAGTTCCTCAAATTTATCTATTTTTAGGGGGATTAAAAAAGAAAGAGAGGATTCAAGAGTGAAAGACACTTCTATTAACACAGTCGTCGGAGCCATAGATATCACCACTCCAGCCACCAGTTACCATCAATGATCCGGCTTCGGATGGGGCCTTCAAGGTTTCAGTTGCTCTTTTGCCTCCGGTGGAGGAAGTGGTCTGTCGCTTCCGTTGGATCCTGGAAAGTCCCGGACATCACGGCAGAGTGAAGCAGTGTCAATAAAATGTAGTCAGAGAATATACCCTAGTATAAGAATTATATTATTTCTTGTCTACTTACCTCTTCTTGCTTACTTTCTAACCTACTCTTATCTTCTTTCTTTCTTTTTTTATTTATTTATTTATTTTATTATCTTTTCTTCAATTATCGTTACTCTATACACCTGTTTTATAGATGGATTCTACCTCTGAAATGGCAACAACATGTAAGTGGCAGTGGTGAGTATCTCGCCTCTACGAGAGGCTCGGCGACATGAAGATAGATAATACATTAAGTGTATAAGTCGGCAAGGAGCCCTATACTCTAACGCCTGTCTTTTGGCTATCGATCCTTTTTCATACTCTTCCGCAACTCCCCATTTCCGTCCCATTCAAGTCGTTGAGAGTCATCCTGCTCTCTGTGGCTGCAGACGACTCTCGCTAGGTCTCCACGACTGCTTCATTTCCGACCATAGCACGCCGTTTTGCCCGCATGGTGACAGCAGTCCATGAAACCCCCAGACCTCCAAAAGTCGTCATTGGGTTCATACGTCATGAACTCCTTCCACCGATGGCTCTGGCTATGGTAGTATTCCCACCTGAGACCCTTGCCACATGTATAAGTTGGGCCGACACCCTTTCGCTTGTTGCACTGGCCCTTCTTTGCGCACCAGTAGTAGATGTTGGCTTCGCAGAGGCCGAGAAAGAGGAGGAAGACGGTGATAATGTTGAGTCTCATGTCTGCGGAGGAGGAGGAGAGCAGGTTAGTATACGAAGAATGAAAACTCGGTGGTCTGGTGTTAATACAGGTGAAGACTTGATGCTAACTTTGTTATATTCTTGTCTCCCGGGAGTTGGAGATGTCGTGAAAGGGTTACAAGTGAGACTAGGGACGTCTTGCCGGATGAGAGAGGAGAGCGAAATTACAGCACTTACATGGCGACAAAATTGGCAACTCCCCTGCGTAAAATATTTTCACGATAACAGCACAGGAGTCCATGGTGGAATAATAATCCCGTCTTACCCGTGTCGTTCCCAAGACCCCCCTGTCACGACCACCGATGCTTAAAAATTCAGATGGTCGTGGGAAACGATCATCTTCTTCGTAAACTACTTTGGAAACTACTTCGTAGTGTATTCTACATGGAGATGATGCCAACCTGCTGGGAGCATTACCAAGTCGTTCTTGACCAATCTACAGGGATCTCATGACAGCGGCTCGCACGTCTCGAGCTTCGATTTCAGTCTCAGTCGCCATGGAAAATGAAACCTCCGCCGCGTCCTGACTCGTCAATCAATTCAGCACGCAAATTCTCCAACTCCTTGCTCATTGACTCGGGGCTAGCATTCTCCCGAAGGCGTTCAAAGTCGAGTAGTTTCACCCCTTCTTCCGTGACGAGAAAGTTGTATCGGTTCACATCCCCATGCACCAGTCCCAGTTCGTGGAGTTTCCCCAGAGCGGTTTCGCAGGCGCTCAGATCCTGGATGGAAGCAGAGCGGCCCTCTGTTTTCTCTAAGAGAAACCCCACGATGCGCCCATTCTCGTGGACATGGGCGAGGAAGCGCGGGGCCAGCCCGGAGCCCTCAAGCAACTGATACGCTCTCGTTTCTTGTTCGACGCGAGGTATCTCCCATTCAAACCGAGCTATTTTGGCGATCATGGTGGCTGCTGGTGATGGGAGGGTGGTTGGGGGGTCGAGTGTGAGACGGCTTCAAAAGCCATTGCCGTGAGCTGTTTGGTCTTCTCCAACTCTAGGCAATCAACGCTGGCATGATGCCACCAACACTTGACGCCAGCTAATGTTCGGTTCGAGAAGGAGGTTTTCAGTTCGCCGCTAGTTTTATCTCGTGAGATGTTGGCCGCGGTCCATTCCTCGTTGTAAGGAAGATGCGGTAGGGACTCAAGGGGGATTGAAAGTGTGTCTCTGTCAAAGGTTCCGGGCGAGACGACGAGATATTTGACTTGGTTTCCGATTCGTAGTCGGTATTCGCTTTCGAAAGAATCGTCATCATCCACTTCCATAGACAGGATGTTGGGCTGCATTGGCGGGTTTGTAGTGTGATCGCCAGACATTGTCGCCATTGAACCACTCACTGCAAGACTATGAGCGGATGTGTTTGAAGTAAAGTCAAACCTAGAAGAGGTGTAGCATTTGTACATGTATGCCTCGAGATTCCTTTACCCTTGCTGTACCTCCCTTCCCCCCTTTTCATTTTCTGCTGAGAGGGGCGGCTTTCGAATAGTAGGGCAGCTCTCTGGTTAGGGTGGAGAGCTGAGCTTTTATATGTTGGGAAATCTGGGAATTTGTCCGCATACCAGGTGCTTTCTACTTGGACATTTTGTAGACAGCCTGGCCGCAACACATTGGCGAATAGTTTCCACATCCTTGCCATTCTCTATTGTTGAAGTAGCCTCGTCTCCGAACAGCCTCTGGCAGCTCGGCTGGCTGGTTGTTACCTTCGCCACTTGATCTCCAGAGGAGCTGTGCCTGTTCACACCATCGAAAATGCTCTAAAAAGCCATCTTGCGCATATACCTTGCTGCGAGCCTCGAATGCCCACTCCTCGGCCCTGGAGCCGATGATGCCTTTCTCGAGAGCAAGTTGACACCCAGCACATGACATTCCATATTCGACTCTGCTAGTTCGTCTATCATAACAAGGAAGTGCACATGACCCCATAAAATTGAATTTTTGATTTTGTCTCCAGTCCGCTAGCTGTGCCCGCGATAGTGCATGCGGTTGCCACCCGGAAACTAATATGGCCTGGTGAACGGAAACGACTGTAATGCGGGATTTGTATACAGATTCATTCATCGAATATATTCCGGGGCAGGGTCTTGAATGACCTCAGTTGGCCCAATTCGGCCTTGGTCAAGTGAAATTGCTTCCGGACGGCGGCAAGAGATTGCACTTGGGTTTCCGGAGCCCCTTGGACGCATGGAAAACAGCATCGCTCCCAGGTGAGGAGGGATATAAATCCACCGAATTCGCCACAAAGAGCACAGGCCTTGGTACATAGTGCGTCGTAAAAGTCGAACAGAGAAACGCCGATGGCAAGCCGTGTTCGTAACAAGGCACAGAGAAGATTCAGTCCATGTGATACCACTCTCTGATATTGCTTGAGAGAGTCTACCGTCTGTCTCGATCTGAGATTTGTTTGTCGAAAGTTGAAGAGAGAATACATGTCCAGACGTAATAATATGTCATGCAAGAGTTCGGGGGGTAGCCGATCGAGGGAGCCGAGTCCCGTGTGAGAAGGCCGCCGGAAGGGGGTTGCTATCGACAGACGAATACTGGCGTGTTCGTGAGGCGAGAACCATATCACGGAGAGACAGTAGTCTTTGCGATGGTAAGCGGCGGTCCGAACAATGGCGTCAATCTGTTCCTCGCGGAAACGGTAGTCGGTGACGGAGCGATATCCGCGAGGCGTACGGGTAGTCATTCTCAACGTTTATCGGTCGGCTTGCGTGAAAGAGGCGCGGATCTCAGTAGGCGTTGTTGGTGAGTGACGATCTCGATGTTGGGGTGCGAGGTCGCGTTTATATGCTGGGTAGGGGGCGCAAGGTATACAGCCAGGTACAGAATACTTAATCGCCCGCAGCGCGCCCCAGGGTCTGCGTCAGTTCTTTTTTTTAAGAAACCAACATCTAGAAACCCGATTCTTGTCTTCACACTTTACAGACCCCATCCTTGCGCTAAATCGATGGAACACCAGCAAAATGGCGGCCCTTTTCCACTGTAAATGGCGGCGATGCCCCCGCCCTCATCGGTGCCCCTCGTCATCCATCTCACAGCTGCCCACCCTGAATAAGTAGCTCGAAAAAAAATAAAAAAAAATATAAAATAAAAATAAATAAAATAAAATAAAAGACACCCGAAAACTGTACTTAATAGGCTTGCTATAGCATATTGAGGTCACGCTCATCGAGTGCGTGTGGGGCTGGATGAATGAAAACGTCGTTTTAAGCTGGAGCATGTGATGTGCTTTGGAATCCCCAACCCAAGGTCCTTGACAGTTTCTACAGTATTACCGCTCTAACTGCTCTAACTGCTCTTCTTAGTGCAATAGACGTACACTGTAACTTCGTAGATGTCGTGTATGTTGTCACTGCTGTGTCAGCCGAAAAGCAAGAAAGAGTGACATTGATCAAATTGGACATAGGGTTGGACCTGGGACCAACCGTTTCCCAGTTTCCCGTTCGCTGTCTGCCGGAGAAGGAAGCTGAAGACTGAAAAAGTGTATCGCGTGCCCCATCGACCAAGTCTTGGTGCTGCACTAATACTGTCATTGCCGTCGCCCATCGCTGTCATCCAGTCCGACGAGCCGACGATCCCACCTTGCAGCTCTCGGTGTTTCTTATCGCAAATCCCCTATTCGCAAACGTCTCGAAAATCAAACTTGGAAACTCAAACTGAGTATTTATCCTCAGTGCTTTTTTGTCTGCATTTAGAGTCTTCAACGTAGTTTTCTTTGTTTTCACTTGCGCCTACATTTAGATCCGTTCTTTCGAAACCTTTTTTTTTTTTTTTTTTTTTTTTTTAAATTATCTTTTTTTTTTCTCCGGAGGCCCAGGAGTTCCGAGCTTGCCGCAGTCGTATCGTCGTATCGGATACCCACGCACCGCCCCCCTGTCGAAGAACCCCTCGAGCCAAAGGACGACTTTGATCCTCACGAACAATTTCTATCCTTACGAAGTAATCCTCGCTGATATCCACTCCCTGCTTCACGCGACAAAGGCCCCCGTGGGCCTCTTTCCCTCCATACTGGGGCGGGAATACGGGACAGCTGCGATTTTCTGCGAGCCGACGCTGACGTGACGTATTCTCACCAAACCCGCCATGACGAGGCCGCGTGGCTCTTCGGCGGCGAGCGAGGAGAGTGCTGGCGCGCCGCTCGACCAGGTACGACATAACCATAACCGTTGCTGCACGATGAGGTTCCGGGCCTATTACATTTGCGGTGCTGAAATGCCGTTCCTTGGAAGGAGGAGGAGCCAGAGATGTACTGGAATGCGGCCGCTGACATGACGGTGATAACCTACTAGGAGCTCGGGAGTATGTACGATTACCTTGCCAAGGTCATCCTCTTAGGGCCCAGTGGATCGGGAAAGTGAGTTTTTTTCTTCTGAGATTCCTAGCTGTCTGCTGGTTCTTCCGTCCCGTGGCTGGACTACGCACAGAATGCACAGAGCAGCAAGAGAGAAGTTGTTGCCATGCAAGGTGGCGCCATCAGAGCAGGGCAAGGGCTGGAACAGTGTGTGTGCTAACTAGTACAGGTCATGTCTTTTGCACCGCTTCGTCAAGAACGAGTGGCGAGTTCTCTCCTCCCAGACCATCGGCGTCGAGTTCTCCAGCAAGATCATTAAAGTTGGCACTGGTGCGAGGAGGAAACGCATAAAGTTACAGGTACTGACAACATTTTCTCCCTCATGGGACTCTCTCACGGCCTTACCGGTGCTGACTACGAAATAAAACAAAAGCTCTGGGACACAGCAGGCACCGAGCGGTTCCGCTCCGTCTCCCGATCCTACTACCGAGGCGCCGCCGGCGCCATCCTCGTCTACGACATCACATCCCACGCCTCCTTCCGCGCCATCCAACCCTTCCTAAACGACGCCCGCGCCCTCGCCTCACCACAGCTCAGCGTCCTCCTCGTAGGAAACAAGCTCGACCTCGCCTCCGACGCCCTCGTCGACACGAGCATACCGCCCCTAACACCCAGCAGCGTCGGATCCACGAGCACGAGCGCCACCCTGCGCGCCGTACCGAGCACGACCTCCCTCTCCACCATCACCACGACCGACAGCTCCAGCACCATAAGAGGCGGCCAACCGGGCTCGGTGTCCACGTCCCTCGGCGCCGCCCACCCCCAACGCGTCACGATAGCCCCCGAGGGCCGCGAAGTCTCCCACTCCGAGGCCTCGAGGTGGGCCAGCACCGTCGGCGTCCCCGTCGTCATGGAGGCGAGCGCCTTCACGGGCGAAAACGTCGACGAGATCTTCGGGCGGCTGGCGCGCATGATCCTCACCAAGATAGAGCTCGGCGAGATCGACCCCGATGACCCCATGAGCGGCATCCAGTACGGCGATAACTACGGCGGCGGGTGGAACGCGGGGGCTAGCGACGGCGCGAGCATAAAGAGTTCCATGACGGCCGGCACCATCGATGATATTGGCGCCGGGGGCCCGAGGCGGAGGAGGCCGCGTGGCGGGAGGCCGGGGAGGAATAGAGGGGGGAATTGGGCGGGGCTGAGGGAGTGGGAAGAGGTGTTTACGATTGGGAATAGGAGGAGGGGCGGGAACTGTTGTTGAAAGTGCTGTGCGCTACGGGGGATTGCGTCGACATTTTTTTCTCTCTCTTTTTTTCTCTCTTGGAAGATCTTCAAGGCGGTTGGGGCGTGGGAGGCCGGCGGCTTTCTCTTTTGTTCGATCCATTTTTTCTCTCTTCCTTTCTTCCCCCCTTCTTTTCCTTCCCTTGGGACACCGGTTTTCCTCGACGCGAGCCTACACACTAAAGACTCGATCAGCAAGAGGTTATGCGGCTTTCAACGTTTGATATTTGATACGATTAACAAGGTAATACTCTCGACGTGGGGGGTTAGACTCTTTCTTTTTTTTGTGTGTCCCTTCTCTTTTCTTCGTTTCTTCCTTCCCCGGGAGGTTACTCAGTCCTACATTCGTCTTATATAGCTTGCATTTACATACATGTAGTTAGCCGCACTAATCATACAATCGTATACAACATGGATGCCTTCGCCCATCGATCTAATGTTATACATGTTATACCTCAACCTAAAAGTACGAGATTTCACAACCTTGGATAATGAATGACCGGGACGCACTACAATGTGACTACAACGTGGAATGTCAGACCGGTGGAGTCGATCTACAAAAAAGCCGCGGGACCAACTACTCCATAAGGGTAGGTGGCCCAGAGTCAACGCGGCGGATGGAGATCCGGAGTGCCTGTGCTGGAGAGAGGCTTAATGCCAAGACTTTTCTGCAGCGTGATGCGGTTTCCATCCAATGTTGCGAGAAGCGGGCGACAGAAAAAAAAAAAAAAAAAGTGAGAAAAGACTATCGGCACATGCGAAGTGGAGGAGAAGACGAGGTCGGGAAGGCCCTGGCCATGGTGGTTGATGTCGCGTAACGGCCTCTCCTCTGCGTGATAGGAAACAAACTCAGCCCCCTCGGGCTAAACTAGGGAGTCGAACCGCATAATGAGGACGGGAAGATATCGCTTGCCCCTATGGACCTTAGCGACAATGGAAGCCGGGCTCCTTGTTTATTCCCTTTCTAGAATCAACTGAAAAGAGAATCTGATCTTTGGGTTTGGTCCAAAGCCCGAGCAAAACGCTGCGCTTGCTCAGTCTTAGCCTAAATTGAATGGCGGAGGAAATTCCTCCGCCCTTTTGAGGCGTCCGTGGCAGGCCCGTGGGGTTCAGCGACGGCTTCCTGCTGTGCTGCGTTCCAAGTAGTACCAAACTGCCTGGCGTCATTCATCCCTCCCAGTGACGAGCGTGGTAAAAGGGCGTAATCGTAGGTAGGCCGAGAGCTATTTCATGTTGCCGAAACACGCTGGGGTTGTTGGCGGTACCCAGGCTCTCTGCTCTGAAACGGCCCACCGAATAGCACTTTGAAAGTTCCCCCCAAGATCTGTTTGATCCGTTCTCTATTTGTGTTTCCCAGGCCCATCAGGTATCTCCCCACGAGCGAAACGTTCCCGTTCCCGTGTTGGGTGTTGGTGTGAGCGGCTGCTTTTGCTTTGCATAGATGAGCTAGGGAGCAGCTTGGCGGGAAGGAAGCGGAGGAAGCATGGAACAGGGAAATCGACTCCATCTAAGCTTTGGCATTGGCTTTGGCTTCCCCAAGCTCATAAGTAGGCTGGACGGGCCCGTCTTCGGGTTTTGCGATTCTTTTCTTTTTTTTCTGCTTCCTGGATTTAAAGTCGCAATTGAGTTCACTCGAGGAATTGGAATTATACATGCCGTGAGTGTTGTCCAGTATCGATTGTTTGTTTTGTGTTACAAGATAGATGCGGAGTTACCCCTCCATCTCCATCGTTCTTGCTTCCATTGAGCTGTCTTGGACCCCGCCAAAGAGCACCTTCCTTCCATTCGATGATCGCGTTATCCAGATTGTCATGTTACCGAGACAGAACAACGGACACTTGCTTGGAACGACGACTTGTGCTAATGTCACGATTTTAAAGTTACTAGAAACAAAGAACCTCGAGAAACGAACAAGATATTGAATCCGCCTGTTTCCAATTGAGCCCGTCTCAAATCGGTTCGATTACACTTACTCACTGTATACACTAATATAATTGCCCACCAACTACCAAGATGGCCCGGAGATCCATCACTCCCCTCGACAAGGGCTGGCACTTCAAGCAAGTCGACAAAGACTCGTCAGAATATCTTCCCGTAGCCCAGTTCCCCACGAACATCCACCTCGATCTCATCCATCACAACCTCATCCCGGACCCCTTCATCGGCAAGAATGAGCTCCAAGTCCAATGGGTCGGCGAGGCCGTCTGGTCCTACCGCACCCACTTCGCCTCTCCAGCTGACGTCCCCGAGGGCGCCAAGGTCGTCATCGCCTTTGACGGTCTGGACACCTTTGCGACCGTCAAGTTGAACGGCGAGGTGATCCTCGAGACCGAGAATATGTTTTTGCCCGAGAGGGTTGATGTCACGGGCAAGTTGAAGGCCGACGGTGAGAATGAGCTTGAGATGACCTTTGATAGTGCCTATTTGAGGGGATGCCGGCTTGTGGATAAGTACCCTGAACATAAATGGGGTTGCTGGAATGGCGATGTGTCGAGGTTGGCTGTGCGCAAGGCGCAATATCACTGGGTAGGTCTTAAAAGCGAGGCTTCCGTATAAGTCGCCGTTTGCCTTTTCTTGTCTTTCTCCCTTTCTATCCCCCTTTCTCTCGAGATTTAATTCCAACACGAGACTCTTTATCTACTTCTAGGGATGGGATTGGGGCCCGACGCTTTTGACCTGCGGTCCCTGGAGGCCAATCAACCTCGAAGTTTACGATTCGAGGATAGAAGATCTCTTCTTCGAAACGGACGTCGACCCCACCGCCAAGACGGTCAAGGTCACCACCATCGCCCGCACCGAGGGCCCCGCATCCAAGGTCCGCTTCGACATATCTCTTAACAACACGTCCATCACCTCACGGACCGTAGACGCCACTTCCGGGACCGACACGAAAGCGGAATTCACCATCACCGACGCCAAGCTCTGGTATCCTGTCCGCTATGGAGAGCAGACACTCTATACCATCACCGCCACTCTGCTCGACGGGTCCGACGAGGTAGAAGTCGACACGGTCTCCAAGAAAACTGGTTTCCGCAAGGCTGAGCTCGTCCAGCAACCTCTCGAGGAGCAACCCGGAACGAGCTTCTTCTTCCGCGTCAATGGCATTCCCGTTTTCTGCGGAGGTAGCGACTGGATCCCGGCCGACAATTTCGTCCCTCGCATTACCCGCGAGACCTACCGGAACTGGATCCGCCTCCTTGCCGATGGCAACCAGTTCATGATTCGAGTGTGGGGAGGTGGCATTTACGAGGAGGCCGCTTTCTACGAGGCCTGCGACGAGTTTGGCATCCTTGTGTGGCAGGACTTCATGTTTGGCTGCGGCAACTATCCGGCCTGGCCCGAGTTGCTAAAATCCATCGAGCGCGAGGCCGTCGCAAACGTCAAGGCCCTCCGCCATCATCCGTCCATTGTCATCTGGGCCGGCAACAACGAGGATTACCAGTACCAGGAGAGCGAGAACCTCACCTACGATTTCGACAACAAGGACGCCGAGAGCTGGCTCAAGACGGACTTCCCCGCTCGGTACATTTACGAAAAGGTGCTCGACGACGTGTGCAGGGAGCACATCCCGGGCACGTATTACCACTACGGCAGCCCCTGGGGAGGAAAGGATACCCGTGACCCCACGGTCGGCGACATTCACCAGTGGAACGTGTGGCACGGCACGCAAGAAAAGTACCAAAACTTCGATACCCTGGTGGGCCGCTTCGTATCCGAGTTCGGAATGCAGGCTTTCCCCTCGGTCAAAACCATAGATCAGTACCTGCCGCTCGGCCGCGACGACCCGGACCGCTACCCGCAGTCATCGACCGTCGACTTCCACAACAAGGCGGAAGGCCACGAACGCCGCATCGCTCTCTACCTCGTGGAAAACATGCGGTACGCGCCGGACCCGCTCGAGCACTTCGTCTACTGCACGCAGCTCATGCAAGCCGAGTGCCTCGCCTCTGCCTACCGGCTCTGGAAGCGCCAGTGGAAGGGCCCCAACCGCGAGTACTGCGGCGGCGCGCTCGTGTGGCAGATCAACGACTGCTGGCCCGTGACGAGCTGGTCCATCTGCGACTACTACCTCCGGCCTAAGCACGCCTACTACACGGTCAAGCGTGAGATGGCGCCCCTCAGCATCGGCATCACGCGCCGCGAGCACCGCCATCCGCGCGACAAGCACACGCGCGTGCACATCGACACGAAAACCCGCGTCGAGATCTGGGGCTCCAACCTCGCGCTCGAGGACGTCACGGTCGACTGCGTTGTTAAGGCCTGGGACGTCGAGACGGCCGAGGAGACGTTTTCGCAAACGGTGCGCGGGGACCTCTTGCTCCCCGCCAACAGGTCCACGGAGATCGCGGCTCTGGACGTGCCCGTGAGGAATGCCGGCGACGAGGCACGCACGGTCGTCGCGGCGTATCTGTACCGCGGGGAGGAAAAGCTGGCGCGCTACGTCAACTGGCCCGAGCCGTTGAAGTATCTACACTTGGGGAAGCCGAAGGAGTTGAAGGCTCGGCTTGTCGATGGGGGCAGGAGTGTGGAGGTTAGTGCCGAGGTGCCGGTGAAGGGCGTTGCGCTCGAGTGCGAGGATGATAGGGTGGTTTTTGAGGATAATCTGGTGGATGTTGTGCCTGGGGAGGTGGTCACTATTGCTGTTAGGGGGGCGAGCGAGGAGACGGTTGTCACGGTGAGGTATCTGGGCATGTTGAACTAGACGAGGGGAGAAGACTGGTTGGTAGAAGTTGTTCATGTCATAGCATCAAGGTTTCTGGCTCTCAATACGATGGAATATCCTTTCCTTTGCCCTGTTCAAGCACACAATTCAATATGGGTCATAAATTCCACTCTATATATCCAAGTTGAACGATTCTATATAAACTTGAAGAAAAAGATAATGCTATTTATATGAAATAACATGTTGGAGCTCTTGGAGCCTCATCCGTGTAGGAACAAGTTTTTTTATAAAAAAAAGACGGATACGGACTATGATCCTCCAGTAGATCTCGCAGCTTTCTTCTTCTAGTAAAAAAAAAAAAAAAAAGAAAGAAAGAAAAATTCGGTCAGAAAAACCAACTCCCCCGAGAGAGAGAGGGCTTTGTCTTCGGAATCACCTCTTTTTTTTTTTTTTTTTTTTTTTTTTTTTTTTTTCCAGGCCGGCTTGGGCTTCGTCTCGGGACACAGGACGTGGTCGAGGGAAGCTGGACCCCGTGGGAGGGCGGGGTAAGCCGTGCTGTTTTGAGGCTGCTGGTGTGTGTGTGTGTGTAACTAGAGAAAGGAAAATGGACGATACAATGGAAGAGATGAGAGGGCAGCTTGAGAGTCTTCAGAGCATAGTAGAAGTGAAGATGATGGAACTGAGCAAATTCAGGTTCCTGGCCCCCGATCCCCTCCGTGAGAGAATGGCAAGATACGAAGTGCAGGCTTCGATATTAGAAGCCGATGCATCGGTTCACTTCGCTTGAAGTGAATTCATCAATGCCAGATGCGCCCCGGGGTCTCTCGTCGCCCCAGTCTCGGGTTTCAATTCGAGATCTGGACTTTGACTCTCCAGTCTACAATTTTCGAAAGGGAAGGAGCGAGTTAAGAGAGAATAAATTCGAACAGAGCCACAAGTTCTCACTCCAGCTTATCTCCACGTGACCCTTATCTCCCCACCGAAGTACCTCCCAATTCCGCCTGGTTTCCCCATTGTAGGGTTTCTCACCCCACAAGGGCAAAATTCCCCTCCAGAGCGAACCTGTGTTTAACGAGAACCCGAAACGTTATCAATTTTCTCAAAAGGCTTCTTTTTCCCTTCCCACGATACCCCCATTCCCTTCAAACAACCCCCTTCCCCCTTTTACACAGGAAAATCCTTTGATTTACAGTCACAATGGCCAAGACTGGGTAAGTGGTGTTCTTGTTTCTTTTTTTTTTTTTTTTTTTTCTTTGAGGAGACAACTCGAATTTGTTTGGTCGTTCGAGGGACGGTTTGGCAGGAAACAGTGTTGCGACAGCGAACAAGGGACAATGCAAAAGAACGAATCGACGAAAACGTGTGCGAGGCCGACGTTCGAGACATCCACGGGTTTACGAAGAAGGCGCAACGATGAGGGAATCCATGCCACTTTTTGGAGGGTTCGAGGAAGGGGATTCTGGAAGGAATTGCAATGGGGGGGCACAGATTGGGAATCCGACTTTGTTTTATTTCTTCGCCAGCTCGAGAACACCCGCTCTGACCGAACCTTGCAACTGTCGCCGAACACCCTTCCCTGCCAAACGGACGGACAATCTTCTCTTTTACATGCGAACAGAGTCCATGATGGGGAAAACAATTGGCTGACTTGTTCCTAGACGTGGTGCCCCCGGTGGCAAGCTCAAGATGACTCTCGGTCTCCCTGTGTACGTTCTTGACTCCCTCTCTCGACCTTTTTTGAAATCCCTCCAAATAGAAGGGAGATCCAAATAGCAACGCTAACAAAACAACTTCCAGCGGAGCCGTGATGAACTGCGCCGACAACTCCGGCGCCCGAAACCTCTACATCATCTCCGTCAAGGGTATCGGCGCCAGGCTCAACAGGCTCCCCGCCGGCGGCGTCGGCGACATGGTCATGGCCACCGTCAAGAAGGGAAAGCCCGAGCTCCGGAAGAAGGTCCACCCCGCCGTCATCGTCAGGCAGTCCAAGCCCTGGAAGCGATTCGATGGTGTCTTCCTCTACTTTGAGGACAACGCCGGTGTTGTACGTTTTTTTATGACCCCTCCTTCGACTTGTTTGTGGCGAAAATGGGAACGGAACATGAGGAGGCTTGGAAGTTTGGTGATTTTTGTTTACTGACGAGTTGGTGTTTTTGTTTTAGATCGTCAACCCCAAGGGTGAGATGAAGGGCTCTGCCATCACTGGTCCCGTAGGAAAGGAGGCCGCCGAGCTATGGCCCGTACGTTTCTACCCCCCCCTCTTTCTAACCTCCCCGGCATCCGAGTGGAAAGCTAACTCTCCTCCCTACAGCGTATCGCCAGCAACTCCGGTGTCGTCATGTAAAAACCCCCCAACTCGGAACATGGATGGTGTTTGGAGCGATAAAAAAAAACGGGAAAATTATTTTACAAAAACCTAAAGCCGGAAACAAAAATTTCCAAAAAGGGAACCTTTTTCTAAACTTACGAAGGGAAAGGGGAAGGAAACCAAAGGGCGGAAATAAACTTAAAGGGTAGTGGAAATTTCATCATGAAATGGAGTTCAAGTTCTTTTTTTTTTTTCTTTCCTTCGCATACCCCTCCGAACGGAAACAAGCATATCCTTGAAACGAGAGCATTTGGAAGTGTTCTTTTTACTTTTGGTCCTCTTCGGGTTTTCGAATCTCCTTCTCGCCCACCCACCTCCCCCATCGACTCCTATCCGGGATATACTTACATTCTCCTATGCGGAAACCGAAGTGAATTTGGGACGACAGAACGAACTACCCGCCCCCCGCCTTCCTCTCCTCGAATGGGCCCTTGGGTTTTTGAGCTGATGGAAGTAGACAAGATGAAATAGAACATGTTGTCACCAAATGGCGAAGTAAAATTCCAATCGTAGAGCCCCTGATCCAGATTTTCAACATCGAATGTCTTCTTCGTCCCTCCAGCTCAGTACCCAATTCTCTCGCGCTCCTCCCATCGTAGGCGTTGTATGTCCCCCATGACCGCCATCACAATCACCGTTCCCCACACAGCCCGGAGACTACATAAACTACGAGGCACTATTCATATGTTTCAGTCCATTTCTATTCTCTGCTACTCTAGTCAGAGATATCAAATTAGAAGTAAAGAAAGAAGAAAAACTCAAAATGAAGGGAAGGAAAATAGCAAATCAAAAAACCAGAGAGCATTCGCTCTCGGCCTTTATCACGCTTCCCTTCCCTTTTTTCCGTATCCATCAATCCATGCGTTCCCTTCCAATGGTCCTTTTCCATACGCCATTATGCACTTGTGCCCCTTTCCTTGCATTAGGGGACTTGATAAAACAACGAGGCTAAGAAAAACAGAGAGAAAAGAAAAAGGAAAAGAAAGGAAAAACAAGGACAAAAGAAGAAATATGAGGACATTAGTACTGGCGTGACGACGAAACGACCAGCAGTGGAATCGAGAAAAGAAAAACAAAATGACAAAAGCCAACTGCCTTTTTTGGTAGCCAAACAGCCCCCCGTTGGGCTGATGATGTATCCGCGCCGAGCAAATGCGTATGCGAGTGAGTGCTTTGATGCTTGAGAAATTTCAACTTCTTGTCCATCCGGACAAGAACCAAGTCAACAAGGAAAAAGAGACGTAGTCGAAGAAAAAAAAAACAAGGCTCCGTTTGTCCGTCTAATGATGCTGGTATTCGTGTCTGTGGTTGTTTTTAATGGGAGATTTCGAGGTGCGTCCCTCGGCGTCGTAAATCGTTTCGTGGAAATATATAGTATGGTAGGGCGGTGGCCTGGGAATTGTATCGAGTGGCCCTGAGTGGCAGCGTCTCCTCTTGGCCTCGGAATTGGTTCTTCGAGTATCATAGGTAGGCGGAAGCAGAGCAGGAGGCAGAGGAAGAGGTGAAAAATAGAGGGAGCGATGCGCTCTTGTGGCGGGAGAACGGTCTCGTATATATGGGGACTTATGTGCATGGTGAGGTTATGCATGGTGGGGTCTGCTCAGTTTACTGAGAGACCCTGCCCTTTCCCTTATGATCCTTGACAGCGATCTTGGGCGTCTTGGCAGCCTTGCTCTGCTTGGGGCCCTTGGGGCCCTTGGAAGTCTTCGCATCCGCAGCGTGCGTGTCGGTTGTAGGGCTCGGCTCAGCAGTAGTAGGCTGGGTGTTCGTGGCATCGGTAGTGGCACTGGGTGCCTTGCTGGCCGCATCTTCGCCCGCCTCGGCATTATTATCATCGCCCTCGTTCGTTCCGGCGGCCTTTTCGGCCTTCTTTCGTGCAAGTGTTGCCTTTCGCTTGTCGACGGCTTGCTGCATAGATCCGCTTGCCCATCGGCCTATTGAGGAAGAAGAAGAAAAAGTCAGCATGGAAATGGTTCAATGAAAGGCATAACGAGTAAAATAGAAAATAGATTTTGTTTTCTTCTTCTTTTCTCGTGGAATAAATGGAAATGACTTACTCTTCATGGAACGTGACATCTTTTCGGACTTTGAGAGAGCTGCATACTGCTGTGCGCTCATGCCTCCGAGGGGCCCTTGGCCATCCGCAGACGACGCTGCATCTGCTGGTTGTTGAGCACGGGCACCCTTGGTAGGCGCCTTAGCAGACGTCTTCTTCGATGCAGTGGCCTTCTTCCTACCCGGAGTCACATCAGTAGCGTGATGCGTAAGGCTAATCGTAGGGGTAGGGCCGGATGGCGCGCCGTTGACAAAGGGGCCAACTCCTGAGTTCAGGAACTTTATTCGAGGGCGCTGTTCTTGCGCTTGATGGAGCTCAGCTTGCTGGCTGCTGCTGCTAACAACGCCATCATGGAGTGAAGGGAGCTGCAGTGTGTGGTTCGCAGCACTCTCCTCGGCCTTTTTGGTCACCCTTCGAGCTCTCTTAGCCTTGGGCTGCTGGTCTTCAGCATATTCATCCCCGGTATCTCGGAACTTGCGCTGACGCTTAGGGCGGAATGAATACGACGAGTCCGCCGAGCCTTCACTAGAGACCGACGAGGAAGTACCTGGTCGTGAGTCCTCGGTCGTGCTTGCAGCGGATGGGGCGTTAGATAAAGCCCTAATATTCTTGGCGCCAGGTTTGAGGGTAACAATGCGTTGATTCTTCCTGGGAGGCGAATTTTCGACCTCATGCTCATCTTCCTCCTTCAGATAGATGCCAGAGTGGTGGTGGTGGTGGTGGTGGTGGTGGGCATTGCCAGTGGAAATGGTGGGATGGCGGGATCCTGCAGCTTCATCAGCTGCTGCTTGCTGCGCCTTATTCGTAGCACGACGAATGCGCTTGGAAGGAGGTGGCTGCATAGTGTCGTCGTGGAGAGGGGTGCTGTTAACTCTATCACCTGCAGCGGATGGTGTTGCGAGGAGTGACTCGGTAGGCGAGGCAGCTCGCTTACCCCGACCTCGCTTAGACCTTCCATCGGTGTGAGGGGTTGTGTTAGTGGAAACGCCGTTGATAAGAGTCTGATCGTGGGCTGCAACAGCGGGCGTATCGTGATCCTCGGTATAACTTTCGACGAGCCGACTGCCGCGTTTGCGTCTCTGGGGGACGGGAGTAGAGCTCCGACTGGTAGCGGCAGTAGCGGGATCAAACATTTCACGCGGCTTCCGGATTCGCTTGCCAGACATATGCGGGCCGCCCTCATCGGCGGCCTCCGTGGCCTTAGCGGATCGAAGTGGGTCGCTACGCAGAGTTCGGCGGGGTTCGCCGCCATCTTCCATGTCACCGGGATATCGCTGGGCCATAGGATCTTGCTTTCCCACCTTTGCCTGATGGCTATCGTATCTGAAGCCGTAGGCGGCGGCCTGGATACGGTCCTGCTGACGCTGATACGCCGTCTCCTTCTCTTCTTGAGTCATCTTGGCTCGGTAGCCCTTGAGAACAAAAGTTTTGCGCGTGACCTTGGCAGATCTCTTCTCCATCAGTTCGTAGGCTTCATCATGGGCCTTGCGGCGTTGGATGTTCTCATGATCATCCACAATAGCGCCGAGTTGGAGATACTCCTCTTGCAGGGCGACGAGGGCGCCATCGATATGGGCACACATGGCGTAGAGATCCTCATCCGACATGTCCTTGTAATTTTGGAGGACTTCCTTAAATTCGTCGGTATCTCTGAGGCGGGGATACTCGTAGAACTTTTGTGTCTGAAGTTCATCAGGGGTTTGTGTCGCCGCATCGTCAGGATCGTCATCTTCGTTCGCAGCAGGGCTACTGGCTGCGGTGACGTGATTCAGATCGGGGACGGGAGAGTTCATAGCAGACGGCTCAAGACCGGGCGACGCTGCACCAGACTCTACAGGCTCGTCGTGATCTTCCTGGTCTGCATCAGCAGGAAGTTCCGTGTCATCGTCAGCCTGGATAGTGGTGTCTCCATCTAGAGTCTTGGTGGTGGGCGTGGAAACTGTCTTTCCGCTACCGTTCGAGACTTCTGGTTCACCAACCTGGGGTAGGCGACTCTCTGGGTGTTTCACCCATTGACCCTCAAGATGGGGTGTTAAATGCGACCAAGGCTTGACGGGGGTAGCGGGAGTTTGAGGAGGTTCAACAGCCATAGGCTGGCTCTCAGGCTTTACTTCTTTGGCTATGGGGGCAGCAGTATTTTCGTCAACGGCCATGGCTTCGGCTGTACTTATGTCGAGATTCGAGGTTTCGTTGGGGCTATATGAACCCTTGGAAGTGATGTTCGCAGCCGCGTCCTCAGTGTCGGTGGGAGGCGTAACAGTAATGGCGACAGTTGTATCAGTGGTTGACTGGTCAGAATCATTGTGGGTAGACTCAGCGGGCTGGAGGACCTCTGGCTGGATCTCGGGCTGGGTCTCGGGCTGGGTGTCGGTGTCGGCCTGAGCGTCTTCACTCTCGACATGATTTTGCGTGACTTCAGCGACTGGAGCATCAGCTACTGTAAGGGCTGCAATAGAAGAGCTGGTAAGCGCCGTCATTGGAGGTGCGGATCTGGCTCTGGCGGCATCAACGCCTGTAAGGGCTGCAGATGAAGCATCAGGGATTTGGCTCCCGAGGCGATGCTCCACCTCAATTCGGGGAGACATAGAACGACGGCGCGGTCTAGTGACCTGCTCATCAGATGTGGCTTGAACGCCGCCTGTTGCAGCAACTGAGGAATGAGGTTCGGCACCAGTAGTGCCCTCAGTAGGTTGGACCTGATCGTGGTCGGTCTCATTCACAGCGTGAGAGACGGACTCCTTTTCCTCGGGAACTTGGGCCACGGCAGGCTCTTCGGAAAGGCCGGTGTCCGCCTGCAGGCGAGGATCAATATCAATGGGCTCGGGGGATGTGGTAATGTGAGAGGTTTGAGCCTCGGCCTCCATAATGAAGGCATCCGAAGCGAGGGGCATCTTAATGACAAAATGCCCTTCGGGGAGGTCGTCCTGGTCGCCGTTATCACCATCCTCGGAAGGCAGCAGCAGGTCGGACGATTCCTGGTAGTCGGATTCATTTAGACGTCCGCCGACTTCGATGGTATCCTTGACATCATTTTCGTCGGCAAATTCGGTATATGACTTGGCTTCCGCCGTCCTGCGAGAGGGGTTCTTCCTCCTAGGAGAGCCGTCGTAGTGAAGAACTTCATATGCGGTGGCACGCCGCCTAGCAGGCGGACCGAAGTCTATCTCATCGTCGTGGTCGGCCTTCCTCTTGCGGCCACGAGTAGAGACGGATGCAGGGCCGACCTGGGACTTGACGCGACTTGGAGTGGCTTCCTCATTGGGATCCTCAAAAGTGTAATCAATCCGAGTCCTCTTACGAAGAGAGTGGCCACCTTTTTGATTCGTGTCTTCGGGCTCATCATTGGCACCATCGAAGAACTCAGTGGTCTTTGACCTCTTTCGAGGGAGAGAAGCAGGTGGCTGGATGGGATCAATATCCACGGGTTGATAATCTGCCGACTGCGAGGCAGACCCTACAGGAGCTGGCAGCGTCTTGCGGCGACCGGCTCCCCGGGGCTTTCCTCCGCGGGCCGACTGCATGATGATTAAAAAAGAAAAGAAAAGAACGCAAAGCGTCACTAATATCGATGAGGACTGTCCGATCGGTTAGATTTGGTACGATTGAGTAGAAAGAAGAAAGAGCACGAGGCACATGAAGGAGACGGATGGTCAAAACGATGTGGCAAAGGGGGGTGAGGGTGAGATGGGAAAAGTAAGATTACGTTTGCTAAAGAGGGTGAAGCGGCCTTTTCTTTCTTTACAACGATGCCGATGATGAAGAGAGGAGGATGGGAAGGTCGGCGACGAAGTGCTGGAGCAAAGAAATAAAGGAGACAACAGCTGGGGGAAGCGTGAGGGTGAGGGAGATGATGTGTGGGTGGGCGGATGTTTGATGTGGTTGTGGATGTTGATGCTGTGCTGTGTATGTGACAATGTCACGGAAGGCAGTAAAAATGGGAAAAAAGCCCAGGCGTGGTGCAACACGTGGAAGGGGGCGGAGGAGAATACGGCGCCCACCAGAACAACGACCACAAGGTGGAAAAACGAGAAAAATGCAGCATCCGATTCCTTGATTCGGGGAGATGGCGCGTCCGCATGAGAAAAAAAGGGAAAAGGAATGGGAACAGATGTGTAGGTAGGGGAACAGTTGGAGGCTGTGGCGGTCCAGGCAGGCCCAAGGTATAGACCGGAGAGGCAGGAAAGGAGAAAAATGGACGACTTACTCAAATAGATGCTCTCTTAAAAATAGAAGGTGATGTTCCTCGATGTCCAGAGAATCCGAATCCGGGAAGGAGAAGATGTTTGCGGGTGTCTAGAGGAGGGATATGGCGATGAGCGAATGTGTAAAAGTGATAAAAAAGAGGGCGAGATTTGACACGGAGTTGATGGATGTTTAGTGTGGATGTGGATGTGGATGTGGATGTATCACTGTACTGGACCGACCCAGCAGAGCCGGTAATAGTGGCAACAAAGAGATGCAGGCAAAAGGATGGCGGATGGCGGATGGGCGGATTCGCGACAACGCGATGACAATGAATAGAGCGAGGGCACGAGAAGGATCAGGAGATAAAGTCGATGTGTGTGAAAGTGTGTGTGGTGTAGGAAGCATGAAGTGTTGGAGTGTTGAAATGTATGAGTGGGCAGGAGGTGTTGCCGGAATGGCGACGGTAATGAGCGAGAAAATTAGACTGACCTTTTCCCTCGCGTGGCTGTTGTGGGCTCTTCCGAAATAAGAAGAGGAAGGCCAGACGAAGCGTTGGGATCAAGACAGCGCGTCTATCGAGAGAAGCGCGATGGATTAAAAATCGAAGAGACGATAATTAAAGCTCGTATGAATTGACGAGCGCAGTCTTTTTTTTTTTTTTTTTTTTTCTGCGGAGAGGGTTGGCGGGATGGAGTGAGTGGTGATATCAAGGAAGAAGGGCTGCAAGCGGCATCTCATCGAGTGCAAGTGCGAGTCCAAGTGAAAGTGGGCAAAATCAAAATGTCTTAGTCGGCGCTGGGCGATCCAGTCAGGCTGGGCCAGAACCAGACCCAGCAAAGACCCAGAGCCTCATCAATCATCAAATCCTGTCTGGCACTGGCACTGGCGCTGGCGCTGGCACTGTTAACTTCAGTGGGTTTACAAGTACAAAGTGCCCAATTAAAGTCCACCATCCAGCAGCTTAAAACCCCCTTGAAGTACCTTCTGTGTAGGCAATACGCAACAGAGGTACAAGCCGACTTGGGCTCCGCGTCTCCCTTTTTTTTTCTTCTTCTTTTTTTTTTTTCCTGGCCACTTTAAAACTGGAATTTTCTCATTGGCTGCCCACTCTCATCCGATACCCTCAGCACAGTGCGCCCACGCCCCCGTGATGTAGCCCCTTTGCTGCTTGTTGATTTCGCAGACGAACCCGGCCGAGGATATTCGGCTGCGCTGCATCGACCCTACACACTCGATGGATCATGTAGGCCAAGAGGATTATCTACTTCTTGTGTTCAATTGCCGAGTAGTCGGTAAAGCAAGGCGTCTACGATAGTGTCCATCCGGGTATCTCAACATGTTGCTCCCCATCACCCGCCTCTGCAAACCTTGGCCATTAACACGCAGGGTCTTCTTGGAACAGTGCCTCGTACTGTACTACTTCCAAAACCGGCAGTCTCTCTCTCGATGTACGAAGTACCTAAACTAATACTTGACGCTTGACGCTTGACGCTTGACACGTAGGACCATCTCCATAATAATACTGTACTGAGCAAGCCAACTACGAAATTCACAACTGACAGGCGGTATAGTATGACAGCAGCAGGACGGCGATGATATTTGACTGAACTGCTGAACACATACGGGTTGATGCATCCACAAGCATTTGATACTTGACAGTATTAAGTTTACATGGACATTGAAGAAAGATCTAGCCCATGGCAGAAGTGCCTGTGCTTGCTAGGGTTGGAATGCGGAATGGGGAATGGATCTTATCCGTGGCACCATTCAGCCATTTCCAAATACACCTAAAAAGACACACGATACACAGCACGGGTTTGTGACAGATCAATGTGGTATCTACATCTGCAGATTCCATAGCGGCCCAGCTTGCAAAGGCAACGTCTCTAACACTATCTTCTGAAGCCAGCTAATAAGATCAGGACGGGCGGCGGTCTGGATCTGGCTCTAGCAATGGCCACAAAACCAATCGCATTGATACTTTGCGTGAGGTTCAAGTGCTTTGAAGATTTCAACAATATGTTGTTCCTTTGGGCCATCGCCTTCGGTCCCCCACAGTGCCCGTTGTTCTCCCAATCCACTGTATTCGGTGTTAGCCTCATTGAGCTCTAATGCCCTTGACCTTGTCTAAAGAGCCAAATAGCCAAGCCAATCCCTGGTATTATTTTTTGGGGGCATCTTGATGGTAGACGACAAGCAAGTCAAGACCGCCTCTTGCTCAAGGAGATGAATACTAGATGAAAGAGGCAATGGGACTTTTAGTAGCCCTCCGAGGCAGTCTCTCTCTACACATTTCCCGGGTTTCAAGCACACCAACACACTGACTTGTTGGAAGCAGCAAATGTTTCAATGCTCCATGCAGGCAACCCGATGGCGGTTCAGGCCGATCGCTTCATGTTCACTTTAATTCAACATGACCCTGCATCAAATCAAATGAACGGGTCCGGATTATGTACCTCCGCAGCGTCCCCTTCACTCATGCGGTACTTCGTACTTCGTACATTCCACTAAACCCAGCAACTCAGGCAACCGTCATGCACTATTACAGGCCCCTCATCATCATCATCCCGTGACTTGATCCTCATCATACCTTATCGACCCCAGCGTTCCTCCAACACCTCTTGATCTGAGCAATCCTCCAACATAACATCGGACCTTTTGGTTGCCCAGACAAAGGCTTAAAACCACCTCTCTCGTTTTAATTTTAAACCACTATTCTTCATTCTCCCTTCAGTCGAGCTGCCTTTTCAAAACCACAACAGTCCAATTCCCTCGAAGTCCCCCGTCCTCAATCCAACAACCATGGCCGCCGCCAAACGCACCAAAGCCGCCCCCACCGACGACGAGCTCGGCGAGCTCTTCGAGGGCATCGGCCCCGACACCGCCGGCAAGAAGTCCTCCAAGCCCAAGCCCACCTCCGCCGCCGCCAAAGCCATCGCCGACCAGGACATCCTCGCCGAGCTCGAGAACGAGCTGAGCGCCCAGAACCCGCCTTCCCGCCCCCACACCCCGAGGATCAGGGACCCCGGCGCCAAGGGGACGCCCTCGCGGAAATCCGTCGAGGATAGGTCCGTCCCCCGCAAGTCGACCGAGAGCGCGAGCTCTCTGCGTGCGAGCTTCACTCCGAGTGCTACGAGCTCGGATTTGTACGAGTCGGAGAAGAAGGCACCTGCTGCTGGTGCTGGGCAACAACAGCAGCAGCAGCAGCAGCAGGGCGGTGGTTGGTGGGGGAACATCTTTAGCACGGCTACGGCTGCTATGAAGACTGCGGAGGCTGCTGTCAAGGATCTTCAGCAGAGTGAAGAGGCGAAGAAGTGGACGGAACAGGTCAAGGGAAATGTCACCGTCCTCAGAGGTTTCGGTAAGTCCCCTGTCCCCTCTAGCACGACACCCAACTTCAACCGTTACTACTTCGTTGCTATTGGATTTACGGAAGGGAGAGAAAAAGGGAAAAAAAGAAAAGAAACCCAACTAACACTAACATCGTTTGTTTTACTAGGCGATGAACTCCGTCACAGAGCCATGCCCACCTTCACCAACATCCTCCACACCCTCGCCCCGCCCATCAGCTCCCACGAACGCCTCCACATCCATATCACCCACGACCTCGTCGGCTACCCCTCCCTCGACCCCATGATCCACGACGTCTTCGGCCGCGTCATGTCCCAGGTCGAAGGCGGCGACCTCCTCGTCATCCAGCGCGGCCAGGAAATGACGGGCAAGCGCGCCTCGGCCCACGACTCCACGGGCTGGCGCGACGGGCCCTGGTGGCGAGCCGTCGACCCCCCTCGCGACATGGGCATCGTCCGGGGCCTCAGCGAAGCCACCAAGCTGTGTCGCGCCAACGCCGAGGGCTACGCGGGCGAGTACTTCGCCTCGCGCGGCGGCATCGAGGAGGCCCGCATCCGCGCCACAGAACCCCTTAGCGCCACGAACCCCGTCCGCACCTCGGACCTCTTCCTCTCCGTGCAGGCCGTGGGCCTCGACGCCGACAACGCCCTCTTCGCGCGCACCGCCGCCGTCGAGAAGGAAAAGGAGGACTCCACCATCAAGGCCCAGGACCTGCCCGACGAGCTCGTTTGCTTCGCCGTCTTCATCCTCGATCCCGTCCACGAGATCGAGTACTCCACCCTCAGCCAGACCATCCCCGCCCGCTGGATCAAGTGGCTCGATGCGCCCTCCCCGCTGACCCCCACGTCCGGCGACGACGCCACCACCGACTCCTCCCAACCCGACGCCACCGCTGCTGCTGCTGCTGCTGCTGCTTCTTCTCTCCCAGCCACCACGCCCGAGGAGATTAGGGAAATCGTCGAGGCGGGCGGTGTCGATCCCCGCGAGTGGGTCGCCGAGTGGGTTGAGGAGTCGCTTTCCCTCGCTACCGGCATCGTTGCCCAGCGCTACGTCGCCAGGAGGATGGGCGTCGGCGAGGGTGGCATCGGCAGAGGGAAGAAGAGGATGGAGGAGTTGGTGCAGGAGGGGGCCGGCGAGGCTGCTAGGGCTGGTTTGATTTAGAGCTTTGCGATGCCTTGTTCCTATTTTTTTTTCTTCTCTTTTCCCTCTCCCCTATCCCGCCTTCCTTTTTTTCAATATTTTTATCTCTTGTAAATCGTGCTCCTTGTTGCACCCGAATTAGTCCTGTAACCTCCCCTTACACGTTCGTGTTCTGATATCTCCCTTTTTTCGCTTTCTCGTCTGGTCCGGGTTCATCTGGAGTTTGGAAGGGCTTGCTTGTACTTTGTCAAATTCGTAAAAGGAAACTACGAATCGAAACTCATTCTCTCTCCTTTGAAATAAACTAAGCAAATATCTCTTTATATGTATAATCGAGTTTTGCTAGCCAACTCGGCAATCCTAGTTGCTCGGGAAAAATACACATATAGCATCTGTTCATTCCACTTTATATCTAATACTTTCGAAGGCGAAGAACAAAATTCCACTGGTGCCTTCGCCGATATGCCTTCGCCGATATGTCCTCGCCCGGTCCGCAACGTGTAAGTTGGTAGAGGCCCTCCCACGATACAAAATACAACATTGAAGTAATCTCGATCATCATTCACAGCCTCAAACCCCGGAAAATACGTCATATCATCAAACTATCGACGTTACTCCATTCAAGCTTCCCTATGCGATAAGCCGTTTTACAGACAAGTAATAACCTCCTTCCCACCTCGAGTTTTATATCCCCCAGGGTAAAAAGAGGGAAGCGGGGAAAAAAAAAAAAAAGGAAGTAAAAACAACTACAAATAGCATACATCATTTACCGTCCCACGCGAATGACACCAGCCGCCACAAGCTTCTGAATCTTGGACCTGACACCAGGATTCTTCATGTGTTCGGCCAAAGCAGCGGGATCCGACTGCGCCTGCTGCAGAATGGATTGCATAACGGGATCTTGCATGATGCTCATGATCTAGAGTAACATGTGGTTAGCAAAACTTGACTCCATAGGGGATAGCAGAGGAAATTGGAGAGAAACCGGAAAAAAAAGGCGGCTCACCTCTGGATCGCGCATAAGGCGCTCCCTCGTCTGCTCCTCCGTCTCGTTCTCCCGCGCAGAGTACATAGCGCCGTAAGCCTTCTGCAACTGCTGCTCAATCTCCCTAGCATTGACACCATTGTGGCTCTCCTGGTCTACCCTCGCCGCCTCCTCGCAGGCATCGACGGCCTTGGAGTACTCCCGCATACCGTGATACACCTGCGCCTTGCGGATGTAGGCGCGGATGAACTTGGGGTCCTTCTTGATGGCGGTCTCGCAGTCCTCGAGGGCGCTGGGGAGCTCGAAGAGCTTGAGGAAGGCGGCGGCACGGTTGCTGTAGCCCCTGGGGTCCTCGGGGGCGCGCTTGATCATCTCGCTGTAGGCGGCAACGGCACCGGGCCAGTCGGTCTCCCTGAACTTCTTGTTGCCCTCCTCGCGGGCCTCATCCGCCTTCTGGGGATCGATATAGGCCAAACGGGCGGCCTCGATCTTGTTACGCTCGGCGGTCCTCAACTTGTTGACGACGTCGGGCGTACGGTGCTCGGTGAGGGACTTTTGGTAATTCTCGATGGCAAGAGGCAAGTCGCCGAGCTTCTCGTACGCAGTCCCAATACGAGCGTAGCTCTTGGCAATCATCTTGAAGTCAGCAAAGATGCTTCGGCCCTCCTCAACAGCCTTGGTGCAGGTATCGATACAGGCTTGGTAGTCACCCTTCTCGAAGTAGGCAGCACCCAAGTTGTTGAGGTAGGTGATATCCTTGTGGAGCTCCCACGCCTTGCTGTAATGCTTAATAGCCTCGTCGAACTGGCGCTTCTTGTAGTTCTCAGTGCCGAGAGCCTTCTCCTTGTCGGCGGCTTCCTTAGCCTTCTTCTTCTCTAGGGCATCCTCATCAAGCTCCTCGGGTTCCGGCTCGGGCTCGGGTTTGGGCGCAGGCTTCGCCTCGGGCTTAGGAGGAGGGGGGACGTCCTCCATCTCGGTGTCTCGGGTATTGACATAGGCTTCGGGGTTCTCACCGGGAGGCACGACACCCATGTCTACTCCCATCAGTACACCAAGCACTTGGATCATCCGCGGATCGCTGAAAAGTTCTTGCGCGTTGTTGGGGTTGTCGCGCAAAATGTTGATCTTTTGCACAAACGAAGGATCGGCGAGGTACGCGCTCGTCCTGGGGTTGGCAGCAAGCTTCTGCAGCAAGTTGGGGTCCTTGAACATACTGCCAAGTTGAGCGCCAGGGTCGCCACCTTTTGAGATCACAGCCCAAGTCAGTACTTATGTGTGTGTGTGCGTTTGTACATACTCCTAGTGGAGGAGACACTCGGAATTGCACAACAAAACTCATTTCAGATTCTCACCTTCAGATTCGATAGCCCTCTTCACCGACTCAAGACCACTCTTGAGCTGGGCATTGTTAGGGTCGACCTTGAGACCGGCCTCGTACGCATCCGCCGCACCGAGAAGATCTCCGCTGCCATGTAGCGCAGCACCCTTCCTTCCCCAACCTTTAGCCCAATCGGGCTTAATCTCTGTGGTCTTCTCGGCATCAGAGAGGGCGTGCGCCCAGTCCTTCTTGGAGGCGTAGGCTGCAGAGCGGTTACTGTAGAGGATGTGGTTTTGGGGCTGGAGGGCGATGGCCTGCGTGAACTTGTCACTGTAGCAGAATATGCCTAGGTTAGATCGATGTCTCACAGATACCCAATCGCTCGAGGGACTCGGACAACTCACATGGCCTCGTCAAAGTTCTTCGCGGCAATGGCCTGATTGCCTTGAGCCTTGAGCTCGTCTGCGGTTGCCATGACGATGGTGGCTTTCTGCGGGGGATGAGAGTTTGAAGATTGTATAAGTAAAGGTTGAATGGGGAAAATAGATATGTATAATGTCCTGAGGACGAGAGAATCGAGAATTGTAGAGATATTGGGGGGGGGGGGGAGTGGAAGAGAAAAAGGATGGAGAAGAAATACGCAAACGAAGAAACGAAGGCAACCACCGTTCAGAGTCCAACGACAGGAATGAGAAGGCTGAGTGCAGCAAATCGTTCCTGCCCATCTTTCTAGCTCCTTCGATGGTTCCGCATCACGATTCTGATTGGCCAGAGGGGGCAGAGCTTCGTCCCGCACCCCTCTGGTCCGTGCGAACCGGAGGGTGGGGTCATTGTGGTGTGGAAAACCACACTGATGAACCCGACATGCAACTGCACACAACTGACGACCCCACTGATGACCCCACGGAGCTGTTCGGCCGACTCAGGGTGACGTCGACCACCGAAAGCAATCAAAGCAATCGGGACTGCCTCCGACCGGAGTTAACAGTGTCCAATTTCCCCCACCACTGAGGCCCGAAGACTCCCAAAACGAGCATCACTTTCTTTCACTACTTCCTGCAGCCAGGTGTTATTTCAATACTCGTAAAACTCGTAATGCCATTTTCATCTCTCTATCTCGGATCTCATTCTTCGCTCACCCGCCCATCAGAGCAAAAAACACAAAGCAAGCAAAGACAGAGCCCAGCATTCAACCAAATCCTCCTTTGTCCGAATTCCATTCCAGAGCGCTATCTTTCGTCTACCAACCTTGATGGATTCTCACCCGGGGAAGATCCCTCACATGATGTAGGGAAG
>JUDQ01000056.1:87720-135891 GCA_000812075.1 Scedosporium aurantiacum
AGGCGTTGGGCCTGAGAGAGACCTGTGAGAAGGAGAAGGAGGTGGTGGTGTTTTGGGGACATGTTCGGAGAGAAGTGTGTGAGAGAGATTGGGAATTTTTTGATGATGTGAAAGCACAATACAACTATTTCTCCCTGAGATAAATTGTTTTGAGTGTGAGGAAGAACAAGAATCTTGCTTTGATGCTTGGTGCTGGTGAGAAAAGAATGGAGAGGACGGATTTGACGACCGGATCGGACTGCTATTTATCTTCAAGTTGGATAGCAACGAACATGTTCACATGAGACCTATATGCCGGAGTCTGTAAACTTCCTCTACCTCCTTCCTTGAGACCAGCCACGAGCCAAGGCCATCAGATGGTAAAAATCTGCTTCATGTGGCGAGCGAGGAAAAACCTGACCACTCTATCGCGGCCCATCCTGCTTTGCCAGCCTCGCGGATGTTTCCCGAGCAGCGGCGGGAAGGGGAGGTCCGCGGGGGAGGCCAAGATTACTGGAGGAAAAGTCATGTATTACAGGAGGAAGGGGATATCGTGGACATCCCCGTCAACATCAGCATAGTCTAGGGGGTTAAGGTACGAAGAGAGGCCCACAAAACGATATGAAGCAGGGATAAGAGCTCGAAGCTTCTTCCTCTCCGAGCTGATAGTTCCAGCCATCTCCTTAACAGAGGCCAGTATCGAGGAACGAAGAAACAATAGGAAAAAGCGATAACGGAGAAGAAAGTTATATCGAACAGTAAGAGGTTAGTTATTAGAGGCATTATCGCCAAGGGGGTTGTCAAAGTCTCCTCAGCAACAGAGACGCCACCAGCTTCCAACCCTACCCGTTAACACTACCAGCTAAAGGACTTTCCAAAGGATCGCAGAATATTCCGTAGCTGGTTCGAAGGGTGGCTGAACCCCGCCAGACCCGTGTGGTTGGTTCTCGTCACCCACCCTCTCTCGGCAGATATGAAGCGCAGAAGCGGGATCATGGGATAAATTCAACAGCCGGCAGAGCAACCACCCGCCCGCCACCACCACTATGCTGCGTGGAATCAAACATATCAATACTAATAACTTTATTCTATAGCGCAGTGGAGCTAATTCCTCGGGCCATTGTATTGTTGAATAATCTCATTAAGATCTAGGCCTGCTGCCCCCGCCTCTCAGCATCGTTTGAGAGGACGGGGGGCCTTCGCCGGCTACACTCACCCACTACCCCCTCTTCTTCGTCAATCTTCTCTTACATCAAGCCCTGAAGGGATCCATGGGACACCCCCCTCCACTATCGGATGATTCCGTGAGGTGGTGGGTAGGCTCAGAGAAGGGCGGAGGGATTGCGTGGCCTCGAGGCCAAGTCCTACCTCTGCGGATGGCTACCACAACACCCGCCACCTGCAGTGATGGATTATGAAAATATTGTGTTGAGATGTGCGTCATAAGTGCCGGCAAGATGTATGCGAGATGCCCAGTTCTCTGTCGTTTGACAGCGGTTCATTGCCGAGGTGATGTGATGGGACAACGCTGCCAATGATAAGGCAATGATGGCCACAATGGCCCTCGAGAGAGAGATTCTGCGCCTTTGCATTATCTGGCGCTATAAGGATGGAGGCATGGAATGCGGCCGCGATCCGTCGATATTTCGGTGGTGCTTCGGGGTCACTCCGCAAGGAACAGTGCTACCAATGTTATGACCAGACAACTGTGACCGAACAACATTGAAGTCTTTATCCCACCGCCTTACTTGATGTGCCTCCAAGGAGCGCATTGTGATCTTGACACTACCGAAGCTTAGTGGCAACGCGAGGGTTTTCAGATCTGTTATTTCTTTCTACCTTTTTTTCTTTTTTCTTCGCCGACTGCTTGTTTGGCAAAGACCAGCATATGACATGGATATCTCTAGTCAGGCCATCATCTTCAGATGGCAGCGGTAGTCCAACAGTCCAACCATCGAGAAGGCTGGCAGAAATCGCTGTATAACAGTACGCTGTGCGCTGTACGCTGTACACCCCCGTCAAGGCATACCTATACCGCCAAAAGGATCAAGTATCAATTGATGCATCCAAGACCTCCTCCCCAGCCCCGCAGAAAATAAACCGTTCCGCGCTTTTCGAACATTTGAATACAGACGCTAGTCGTAATAGTCATGCAATATCGCTTTCAATAATGCTTCTCATCTCATCTCGCCTCTCTCTTCCATCCCCGCCCCCCTTTTTCCTTCGCCACATCCGCCAGGTAGTCACCGTCCTTCAGTCCTTTCCAAGCCAAGTCTGAAAGTACTCACAATTACTCGGCGCGACAGGTCCACCGGGCTCGCATATGTCAAACACGGGACAGGTGCCACAAGGAATGCGACTAAAACCACTCCGGTACATATCAGGACCTGCCTCGATGTCCTCGCCCGCGGTGCCCTGTTTTACAGCCCAGCCTTCGAGACTCTGCTGCGTGGGGCGGACGATGCGATAACCTTTCCTCCCCGTAACGAAGGCCTCTTCGACGAGGTCATCGGCAATGAGGACGTCGACTAGCTTTTGCACGTCCTCTTCGCTTAGGATGGTCTTGGTAATGTTCGTTTTGGAGAGGATCTTCGCGATATCACTGACGGTGGGGTAGTCGAGATAGCCCGCAGGCATGGGGAGAAGGATTTCCTTTTCTCTCGCGGCGCTGGCAGCAGGAGCGGGGGGTTTAGTGGTAGTAGTGGATGGGTCATCGGTGCTCATTTGGTCGGCTGTGCGCTTCTTCGCCTTCTCGGCGTTTCCTCGAATCGTTTTCCTGGGCTGCTGACGAGATGTGACACCTGATCCCTTACGATAGGTACTTTGTCGCTTGATGAAGTCGTAAATTACAGCCTGCAGGGCGTCGATAAAGGCCTCGTCGAGGTTCTGATCGGTGAACCAAGGACCTCCGGTGGCCTTCTCCGAGGGCCGAAGAGAGGCCTTGATGTACATCTTCTTATTAGGATGCTCGACGCTTTTGAAGGGAGTGACGAGCTTTTTCTGGATGAGATGCTTAATGGCGGCCTTAAAGACATTTTCGTGCATCTGCAACCTCCTTATGATCGTCTGCGACCAAATGCCATCACTGCCCGCGTCATCAATCACGGAGTAGACCATTGCCTGCTCCTGGTCACCACACTTTTTGTACCTGTGAGAAGAACATGTCAGTGCATCAGGGGGTTTGGCAGATCAGAAACATGACGTGTGGTCCAACCTACTTCTCAGCTTCAGACTGCTCTCGCCATTTGAAGGCCAGGCCGTTCGGCCCTTGGCACGAGATTAGTAACCGCTCATCATTAAGTCGCTGCAGTACCGACTTGAGAATCATAAGGTCGTTGGCGGGAATGGCCCCAAGGTCGAGAAGCTCTTGCTGAGAAAAGAGCCTCTGGTCTGTGCCGCTCGCGCGACAGGCGTCGTAGAGCGCATCTTTGTAGAGTTCGATTTTCGAGTCTTCATCGACAGGTGCGGATACCATGGAGGTGGCCATTGTGGCGGGAAAGGGCAGTTGCCAAGCCCAACCCGGGTATGGGTGATGGAGATGCTGAGGACGAGGATGAATGTGAGTGTGTGTGTGTGTGTGATGACGTGTAGATGTGGCCAAGGGATTGATGGATGTTGGAGGGGTTGAAGCACTGATGGCGGGGTGCAGGAAGAACGGGAGAAGAGGCTCCAAGAGCCTTTAATATCAAAGTTGGGCCGCTCTGGATGAAGAAACAAAAGAGAGTCTGGTCCTGTGTCCTATAGTGAATGAGAGTGAATAAATTCTGGAGTGAGGAAGAAAAAGAGGACAGTACAGTCAGAGGTTCAATAATGTGGCAAGTCGCGAGTTGGCGAGTTTGTGAGTGAGGTTCAAATTGATAAATGATAAGGATAAGGCCAGGAAGAAAAAAAAAAAATTATGGAAGCAGATTGGAGCTAAGTTTGGCGACGACCGTGATTTATGATTTAGCATCAAATTGATCAACTGTAGAACAGTGAACTTACAATGTATCTGGGGACAAGTTCTACTTGCACTTCCACATCCACATATTTCGTACACATACATTGATACGATGCACATGCAATATGTCGAGGCAGGCAAGTTCATGCCCATCAAGGCTGGTTTGCTTATTCAGATCGAGGACCGACTGGCTGCGGGCGGGATTGATGGATTAATCGAGATGACTCGACTTGTCATTATGACTTGAGACGTTGATTTGATGCCTTGATCGATTGATGCCTGTGCTCTGTGTTAATGTACTAATAATACTTAACCGTTACACGCCCCTACTGAGAGTGACAAGCTGAGAAATTCCAGGATCTGACGGGGCAGAATTCATGACCTGGTACTTATGTACTATATACTTGAAGTTCCTTATCTTTAGTGTATTGGCGTAAGGTATTAGTACTTTAGACCAACTTTAAACCACCCCGCCATCCGCTCCGATTCGAGTCCAGCTCTTTAAATGGATGGTAACGAATCAACTCACTGCGGGGGATGATATTGGGTTCATTCCAGTTCAATACTGCTGGCATTCATTGATGATTTCTCAGGCTGCCCGGTTAGTGATAACATTGACCTCTGACTGTATTGGCTGGCTGGGCCAGACCTCACTAAAGGGCACTCTGATCCGGTTTCCAGCTGCCAAGATTTGAATTTCAGATCGGATCAGTAGAGGCAATTGAAGACCAGACGACGACAGTGTTGGACAATTAATCCATCTATCAATTGATCAAGTGCTTTCAGCACACCAAATCTAGAGTGGTTCTACCTACAAACGGATTGGTATCCTATGGGGATCTGAATTCTAGTCCAGCGAACCAGTGACATATCGAGTCGAAGTTATACTCCATCAGAGCGTTTGGGAAGCTGCATTGATCCATCGATCCTTGTTGAACGAGAAGCGAATCAGTCTCTTAAGGCCTTCCCTCCGCGGATATCATGTTGCGTTCTGCTGCGCGGGGCTCCCGCAGACTAAACACCAAAGCCACCCGATTACCGAACCCGAACCACAAATACACCAGTGGATCCTCCAACACCCCAACTTCGCATCGCTCTTGGATCTTGCTGCACTCTTCAACTTCAAGATCGTGCGCGCTCAAAACTATTCAGATCAGAAATCTACATACATTTCCACCCCACATGGCCACCACCCAAGAAAAAGAAGCCCCCTGGTGGGCCGCCTTCGGTGAACCCAAGGCCAAAGTCGGCTCCGTCCCCGCTTCCACCGTTCTCGCGGATCTCGAGGCGCAGCCCCTCGGCACGCAAGACGTCCGCCGGCGCTTCCTTCTGGTCGACGTGCGCCGGACGGATTGGGAGGGCGGAACCATTGCCTCGTCTATCAACCTACCCGCTCATACGATTTACCAGACGAGGGCCGTAATATACCAGCTTTGCAAGCAGGCTGGCGTGGAACAGATTATTTTCTACTGCGGTAAACTTAACCTTTATCCTTCTTTTCCCCTTGCATTCCTATATTTACAGCCTTACTATGGCATCATGATGGAGGGCCACGACAATAGGTAACAATAAGAACTTGTATTTACTAACGACGGCTCCGCGTTATAGGAAGCTGTGGAGGACGAGGTCCAAGAGCTGCAGGCTGGGTGCAAGACTACCTCGACGAGGTTGGCGAGAAAAACATAAAGAGTGTGTATCTCGAAGGCGGCATCAAGGGCTGGGTTGCAGCATATGGCTCCAGAGGAATGGAATGGTTTGATGAGAAGGCATGGGCGAAGAAGTAATCTTCTGGCCGCATCGGGGAGATTCTTGTGTTTTATATAGCTCTCGAATCTAGTTAGCGAGACTTAAAAAAAATCCCGAAGAGCATCGTTTTCTGGGTATCTGCCCTCTTCCTCTCTGCCTCCAACCTTCTTGTTCCGTGTAACAGTGTTCCTTCTTCGGGGGCCTCCCTCAAACCCCTCAACCCGGACCAACCCGTAAATCACGACCGGTGCGCCCAAATGCACTCTTTGAGAATCATCCAAATCCAAGTCGTGAGCCTGACATAATGGGTGAGCGGCTCTTGCAATGGAGCTCCGTTCCTTGTTCGTGTAGGTCGCATCCCACCATGGCGGGGGTGCTCTGAAATCAAACGCCGAAAATTATGAAAAAAAAAAAGAAAGAATCCCATAGAATTTTTCTCTACCGACCACCTCGTTCGTCTCCACCGATCCTTTCAAGCGCTTCGAGCATCACAACCGAGTTTCCGCGGATAACCTAGAGGTACCTGGTTAGCATGCCCGCCCCTGCACCTCAAAATTTCAGGCCAAGGGGATCGATGAACGTACAACCATGCCAAGTCGGACCTTCTCGCCACCCTCCTTTTCTTCGATCGCCTCGTCGAGGACAATGTTTAGGAAGACCTAGGAACCACCTCTGATCAGCAAATCGAACCCCCCCCTACTAAACCATGCCACTTGGATTCGGGGAAACGCACATCGTAGCCTCGGAGAACACCAATCACCTTGCGGCTTCCGTTAAGTTGGACAAAGAGCCTCTTATCGAGGTACTGTGGTCGCGGTGTGCATGTTAGCGCGTCGATGGAAGAACAAGACTGTTGGAAAAGCGGTGGGGGTGCAGCTTCTCAAGGAGGGCTGGCCCATGGAACTGGGTTTCGCCGCTGGTTTGATGTACCTTTTTAAGTTCTGGTTGCGCGGGCGCCATGACGGACTGTGGTTTCTTGGATTGGCTCGGTGATGGCGATTTACGAGGGTACTGAAGAAGGATGTTGCTGCGCTTCAGCCTTGTTACAACGAGATTTATGATATTAGGCGATGGTGGGAGTTGGTTACCAAAGCTCCCGACACGCCATCACGTGTTGATAAGATAAGCAACGTCACTGTCCTAACTTAATCGACAACACCCATGCTCAGCATTCGCCTAATCTTCAATCCATCGCAAAACATCTCCCAACGCCACACACCCTCGATTTCGCTTTGTACACAATGAGCTCTTTTGCAGGGAGGCGCAAGGCGCGCGTCATAAAAGTCGACGACGCCGATGAGCCGGAGGCGGGCTCCGAAACCACATCCCAGGATAATGGCTCTAGCCGTAAGTATTTTGCCCCCCACCATCCCGAGAAGCAACCTTGGTGCTGATGCCCTTTTCAGTTTTCCAGAAGCTAACCCCATATGATTGATATTTAGCTGCGCAAGCACCAGTGTTCTCGAAAGTAACTCGGAAACCTTTCAGACAGTCCGGATTGCGTAAAAGTATAAATATTGAAGAAGCATCCCTCGACGAGGAGAAGTCGACCACTACAACGACGACAGCCGCCGCGACGGCAAGGTTAGCAGATGACAACGACAATGACGATAGCGGGAACGTGGTAGTCCGGGGTTTCCTAAGTCGCGCGAACTCTACCAAGCAGAAGAAGCGGAAGGCGTCCTCGAGATTATCATTTGGTGTAAGAGCCGACGAAGAAGGCGAGGATGATGTCGGAGGCGTACGGACGCCCGAGGCGGCCACACCCAAGAGAAAGGGAGATGGAGGGTTGAAAAAGGCCATCGCCCTGAAAGACCTAGCCATGCGCTCAAGAGAGGAAGAGGACCGTCCGAGATACAGCAAAGAATACCTGCAAGAACTTCAGAGCTCGACGCCAAACACACCGAAGGACACGTCTCGGAGTTCGGCCACAGAAGATGACGAGGATATGCACATGGACTTGTCGGAACTCGAGGGTGCGGTGGTGGTCGACTCTGCCGAGCTTATCGGTAGAACAACAGCGGCGGCCGACGAATCATCCGCGACGAGGATATTAACGGACGCCGAGATCCGCGAGAAGAAGGAACGTCGCGCTCGTCTTCGGCAGGAAGCGGAGGCCGAGTTCATCTCCCTCGAAGACGACGAGGAGCCCTTCACCATGAAAAAGGAGAAGGAGGCCACGCGTCTCGTGCGCGAAGACGAGAACCTATACGAAGGCTTCGAGGAGTTCGTCGACGACGGCGGCGTAGCGCTCGGCCGAAAAGCGGAGCGCGAAGCACGTCGTCGGAGGCGCATGGAAATGGCCTCACTCATCCAGGAAGCCGAGGGTAATTCGGAAGAGGAATCGGACGAGTCCGACGCTGAGCGCCGCGCGGCATTCGAGGCGTCGCAGTCTCGCGCGGGGATGGACGGGCTCCGCCGTCCGACGCAGAAGCCCTCCGATCTCATGGTCAAACCCAAAATCACCCCGCTGCCCACCATGTCGGAGTGTCTCGCGACGCTGCAGAACTCGCTCCAGCTCATGCAGCGCGAGCTCGCGGCCAAGAGCAAACAGGTCGCCGATCTGAGGAGGGAGAAGGACGAGATCGGCCAGAGGGAGGTCGAGGTGCAGCGGTTGCTCGACGAGGCGGGCGAGAAGTATCGCGCCGCTGTGGCTGGGGTGGGGAGGGTGACGGATTCGCCGGCGAGGCAGATTTTGCCTGGCGAGGTGCCGAGCGAATTTGTGGCGGAGAGAGGACTGGAGAGTTTTGGGACACCTGTAAGAGAGAATGGAAATGTGGATGAGGATATGGCTAGCCCATGATTGGGGCCAGCTGTGTATGAATAGATTAGGCATGTTGTCATATACCCGGTTTACATTTTTACCGAGTTGTCCATGATCATTTCACCCAAGGTCACATCACAACTAGAGCCCACAATGCAGGTTGAGAGAAACCTAATTGTAGCATATTATCTTATCTCGCAAAGCGGACATGCATTGCCCAAAAGCCACCCTGACGCCGCCATGTGAACCCCTTTCCCTAGTCGGTTCCATGGTTAATGATACAAAAACAAAAGGAAAAGAAAAACCGCATTCGAACTACAAATTAAACCCAGATTCCGAAAACATCCCCGCATCTATCTCGCCTTGCTTTCTTCTTTTTTTCCAGAACAGGTTGAATCGCTACCTCTTCGAGACGCCAGCACCAAGAACACCAGGAAGAGGCTCTTGGCCGATGCTGTAGAGAAGGCTGATGCCGCCAGCCACGATAGCGACCATGATGATGGTGAATCCGGCGAAGAGCGCAAAGGGAGTGCTGACGTCAATCTTCTCGCACGTCGCTCCAGCCCAGCGAGTAATCTGGTTCTTATCATCGAGAGTGCGCTTGCAAGAACAAACAAAGCAAACTGGGTCGTCGGTCTTGGGGGGCTCGGAGCCATCGGGGGTGTTCTCGTTGGACCACTTGTTCACACAGAAGCCGTGACCAGAGCAGTTCTTGGTGGCGGTGATGCAGCTGTTCCACGACTGGAAGCAGTTGGGGATCGTACCGCGCTGGAAGGTACCGGGGAAGACCTGGGAGGTGGAGGGGGTCTTGGCCTTGGAGGTCTCGGGGGAGGATTCAGGGAGAGGGTCTCCGGACAGAAGGACGGCTTCGGCCTGACGCCGGCGAAGTTCGCTGGGGTGGGAAGACCAGCTGTTGATCTTGGATTTGCGGCTCGATTCGGGGAAGAGAAGGACGGTAGTTTCCATCTCGCCGGACTCGGCGTATCGTTGGAGCTTGGGGGTGGCCTTCTGGACGGCCTCGAGAATTCCGTTGTGCTGTGTTGCAGGGGTTAGTCACTGGACGTATAAAAGTAAACAAAATAAGCCCAGACAATTGGTTTACCTTCTTGACGTCGTAACGGATAATGGAAGACTGGCCACTCCAGCAGTTCTCATCCAAAGGATTGATGGCTCGCCCAAACTCGCAAGAGCTCTCTCGGACACCAACAGGAGCAAAGTCTCCATCGATAAGCTTTCGGGTCGCGGCAGAGTTGGGCGCTTCATCGATAGTGAACGTTTTCTTGACGCCAGGGAGAATGTCGTCTATCCCGCCATCCTCTAACCCCTCGAGAATAATGAGAAGCTGGGACGGGCTTTCCGAACTGCTTTCTGAGAACAAAGGCGCCTCCGACCGGCCAAGAGTATTAATGTAGGAAACAGCTTCGTCCGTGTTATCCAGGGATGATAGCTCGTTGAGCGATGAAAAGTGCTTGTCGACGCCGAGTCGCTGCTGCAGGATCAACCTAGCAAGCTGCCTCGGGAGCTGGGGGGCAGGACTGTCATGTTGGGAGGGAGATCCAGATCGGAAGATGTAGGCATCGGCCTTGGGATGTGCAGCGGCAAAGCCGCAGAGGGACGCGGCAACTGCTATTGAGAGTCTCATGGCGATGGGTTGTCGATAATTGCCCTAGTCTCGAAGGGATCTTGGATCCTGGGATGGGTGGTAATAAGCTTGAGATTGATTTCAACGAAGCTGCTAAGCGTCCCGAATCTTGATGCCTCCAGGTCGCATCACGTGATCATCTGGCGGACCCACCCGGACCGATTGTACCTCGTACCTGGACCTCAATTGCCTTCTTCACTTATTATACCCACATTGTACTTCGTACAACTTCTCATTAATACCATTTGATGCGTCTCTGTCAGGACTCGAGCCGTTATGATCAGAATTGGACCTATCGAAGCAATTAACTGCAATGCCGAAACAGAGAAAACGTTTAGATCGACGAAGTCACGCTCAAGGCTGCGCCATGATGGGGATGCGGGCTAATGCCCAAACACGAAATTCGGCATATACAATCAATGCCTTATCAAACCCAACACCAGTTGGCACCAGCCTGACGGAGAGCGATCATCTTCTAACTGAATCAAACATAACACTTCTGCTTACCACCCCTTCTGATCACCATAACCATCTCGTTGCTGCCCCTTGGCTTTGGCGCACACCAACAGATGGCCTCTGGAAATCCCGTGTTTACGGCGGCCGAAGATGGAAACGTGGATGGGAAGAGGAGCAATGGATACGAAATTATTGACGACGATGATGAGGAGTCTCTTTCTAGCCAGATAATGGCAGCGATGCAGCCGAGTGGGTTCAACGTCAAGGATACATTCCTGCCTGAGGGTTTCATCGAGGAGACCATCACCCCCGACATAATTCAAGAAGAGCTAGGTTCCAGCGAGTGGGTCGGCCTCGTCAAGTGGATCTATGAACACGCGAAGAAAATATTCGTCATAGTCGTTCTCTGCGGTATCAAGGGCGCCGATCTACGAAACTCAATGGAGGTCTTCCGCGAATATGGCTACACCGATGAAAAGCTGCCACTTGAACAAGCTGAGAGGCGAATAACATGTTTCGTGAAGGACGTTTGGGGGGAGCGTACGAGACGTGCCAGTTTCTTCGAGTACCAATGGTCCCTTCTCACACCTGTTTTCGGATTGGAATATAAGTATGAACTTTTTAAACACAGCATCCTACCTTTCATTCAAGAGGATGATGAACCAAGGATAGGTTCTTTTGGTGAAGTATACCGTGTTGTGATCCACGATGCCCATCGCAAGGAGGGAATCCCTTCGATTGTAAGTAGGACTGCTACTTTACATTAAGTACCTCGTACTAACACAACTTTAGGCTGCTCTCAAGAAGGTTCGCCTCACAAAGGAAGCAGTGTCTAGTCAAGCCTGGGACGCAGAAGCTCAGGCGTTTGAGAAGATTCGAAAACTCAAAGACGACCACATTATCAAGTGTCTCGCCGCAATACGGCTCCGGGAAACCAATATATGCTATTTCATGTTCCCCTGGGCCGATGGGAACTTGCGAGAATTCTGGACGAAGTATCAGGGCGTTAGTCGCAGGCGAGAGATTGTTCAGGAGGTTATTGACCAGCTACTTGGTCTAGCAGGCGCACTTGATAAACTGCATAACTACAATTCGTATACCCCTCAAGATAATGCATCTCTCTCTGCAGATCCGGCCCCGGGGAGAACTCTCGCTCGAACAGACACCTCGTTCGAGAATATCCGCCATGGAGATTTAAAGCCAGAAAATATCCTCCGCTTCGCTTCGAATGACTTTGACCTGGGCACTTTGATGATTGGCGACATGGGCCTAGCCAAGCACCATCTCCTCCATACCGACGCTCGAGGTGTTCAATCTAAGACCAGCTATGGAACGTTGAGATATCGAGCGCCTGAGACTCACACCAATCCTGACCAACCTAGGTCACGCGGGGAAGATATCTGGGCCATGGGATGCATTGTCCTCGAATTCATTATCTGGATCTTACGCGGAAATGAGGGCTTGAAAGAATTGAATGGGGATTTAAATCGTGGTATCGAGCCGCCGCCTCCATATTGGGAAGTGGAAGTCGACGGAGGCTTGGCTGGTGTTGTTCTCAGCAAAAAGATCCGACAATGGATCGAGATCGTTCTACCAGAGGATCCCGAATGCCAACGCGACTCGGCAATTGGGGATCTACTTTCTATCGTCAAGAATAAGCTTCTCGTTATAAATCATCAGCCACAAGAAGCCACTATCTCTCCTAATTCCAATACAGCCAACATTCGCGCAACGGCTCGGGAATTTCGGAATGCCCTACAAGGAATCCAAGCAAAGACCCTAGAAGATCCGAAATACCTTCTTCTGTCCACAGTTGAAAATAATCCGGCGAACAATCAACTTCGGCCTCCTCAGATCATGTCAAAGCGAAGGGGAAAGCCGCGTAAGGTGCTCAAGTCGTTTCGGCAGATTTTGTCATTTTGGCCCTCATCGGCAAACAACATACCATCTCCGGCTTCCCCGAAGGTTCTGAGGTGAGCGACTTAGACCAGCCGCTCGTGAAGCGGCCAGATAAAAAGTTTATGGCTCTGCCGTAGGGACAGCAATGGTAAGCCGATGGAAGAGTCCCTCGAGTGCTTCCATACGTGGAATCTTAGGGACTTGGACTCCTTCTGGAAGACGCAATGGCAGCTCCTTTCCTCTTACTTTTCGCGGGATGGGAACAATAGAATCCAACATTACAGGTTGCCAGTCATCCCATTCTTCCATCTATCCTGACCCTTCCCAAGGCACAAGAGGGGGCAAGAAACGAGGTGAGAAACATGACGAGACTGACGAGGGCGGGTATGCTCGCGTTTTCATGGTCAATATTCACGAGGACCATCACAACTTTAGAGACCCAGGCCTCTCCAGCCCACAATTTGCCATCAAGCAGTTGAAAGCCCAGGACTGGGAAAGGTTTGAGCGCGAGGTCGAAATCCTGAGAAAATTCAGTGAAGGCCAGCCGCATCCACATATCGTTTCCCTCCTCGCCACATATGGGGACAAATTTCACATGATCTTCCATCGAGTGCGGGGAATTTTCTCCAGTCCTGGACCAAGATCAAGCCTCACCCGGATTCCACCCATCAGGATGTCGTATGGGTGTCCAAGCAGCTTGCAGGAATTGCAGAAGGTCCTCTCAGACTCTGCCGGCACAGTGATACTTCTCTTCCGACTGAAAACGGCGCCATTGGGACTCTTATGAGATCACCAGATACCGGAGAATCTGTCGAAACTGTCTCGGAGCCTGATACTTACGCCCAACTCGACAGGCAGTGCCGGAGGCAAAGATTACAGCGGATTCCGACCAAATTTCTCCGAGCTCTGGTTCAAACTCTCCCCCAAGAAAGATACACCCCGATTCGGGCGACACATGGACGTCAAGCCCAATAACATTCTCTGGTTCGACGACCAACCCGACGAGCCTGGTGGAATCCTCAAGCTGGCTGACTTGGGCCTGTCGGAATCCCACTCGGAGCAATCCAGGTCATCTTACAGATCGAGGCTAGGGGGGAGTTTGCCCCATCGACCGCCAGAGCGTGATCTTAGCGGGCGGCAGCGCATCGGCCAAGCATACGACATTTGGAGTCTCGGGTGCGTGTACCTCGAGTTTGTGGCGTGGATGCTGGGCGGTGTCGACCTCTTTCACGAGTTTACCAAGGAGCGACGCTCTGCCGACCTTGAAGGGATAACAAGGGACGCATTTTTTCGAGGTGAGCTCCGT
The DNA here is from genome assembly GCA_000812075.1 of Scedosporium aurantiacum. NCBI lineage: Eukaryota > Fungi > Ascomycota > Sordariomycetes > Microascales > Microascaceae > Scedosporium > Scedosporium aurantiacum. The sequence goes on from JUDQ01000056.1 coordinate 101,453, forward strand.
GAAAGTGAATGAGGGAATGAACGAATCCAAGACTTCTCCAAAGCTGTACGGACTACATCCACGACCTTCTCGACATGATTGGCCACAATGTGCTGGTCGTGGAGAGCAAACGGAGGAAGGATTGTTCATGGGTGGTCGACAAACTTAGTACTTTGCGTGGGCTGTGCGAAGCCGACAAGGACGCGAGAGATCCGTAGTGGCTAAGTCGGCAGGAGAAGCTCTCTAAGATGGTTTCGTTACTTTGGGAAGAGGGTTTACTCGAAGGTTCCTTGCCAGCAAGGCAACGTGAGCTGCTGAATATTGCTAAAAATAGCTGTTAACCCGAAGGGTACAGTCGGCTGATGTGTTTAGGGATGAAGAAGTTTGTTGAGTTTTTAAGTAGTGTAGAACATCAAATGGGATCGGGTCGGTTTAGGTATATAGTTTAATATTGATGGCATGTCGGGACTGTTGAGGGCAGCTACGAAGACAGCCTCTCGGTATTGTCAATACAATTGTAGCGTAACAACGGTGATTGCTGATTAATTGAAGTTCATCAATGCATCGGATATCGCAGTCTTATGAGCGGGGTAAACAAACATGGGCAATTGCAAGAGAGCTTTGATCCATTGAGCCTCTGATGCCATATCAATCCCTCTGTTGGGTACTGGAGGGCCATCATATTTGCCGGCCCGCGTGCTCGACGAAGACCTATCCAAGTCGTCAAATCCGGCTCTTCTTCATTGCACGACTTCGTTTCTATACATGGACTGATGGATTACAATGGTCTCCAGCATCGCAACGATAAGCGAGAGTGCTAGAGAGGCATCAAGCAGCAAACGGGATGGTACGGACGACAAAAAAATCATACTCACCAGTTCGGGTTCCACGAGAATCTATGTCCAAGTCTATATATTCAGGGGGACGCCGGATTATTACCACAAACGCCATGTCCTCCTCTATTTTACATCACCCGACAATTCCGAATTTTACGAGACAATACACGTGCAACGCTTCGATGAAAAGAGCAACTGGGAGAAAGACCAACTCCACAGAAAAGTCGATTGGATTTTGTCCGGTACCTACCGCAGCCACGTCAATGCTGGGGCGGTCATTGTACCAAACGGGCAGGAGATGAGGCCCGTGGACGTCATTGCCGCCCTTAAGATGCCGCTGAATAGGGAGGATGATCCAGAATGGAACTGTCAGCATTTTGTATTCGAGGGTCTCCAGGCGCTTGTGGACGAAGGACTTCAGACCCAGGAATGGTACGATGTTGTTGCGGAGGAGATTACAGAGAAGCTGATTGATGGGGCACTAGGATGATCTTGACCGATCATTAGTAGAGGGTTATGACGAACTGGAGAAGGATGTACTCGAGATCGTATCGTTTAGCGAACAGGGATGGAGCGTGTTGGCCGAGCGTGTTCCAATCGATGTGGTCCATTCCTCGGATGGTAAAAACGTAGTCCCAATATTCCGGGTACCATCCGGCATTCTCCCAATCCAGAAGGGCAACGATACGACCATCGCGCACTATAATGTTCCGCGCGGCAATGTCGCCATGCGTGAAAACTATGGGACACTCGGCGCTTAGTTGGGTAGTGATCTGATGCCAGTACATTGATTGCGCCTCCAGTCTCCTAGGCGGGTGGACGAGAAAGTCGTGGAACTCGGCTAGGGTGCCGAATGGTCCTCCCGAGCGTGTGATGACGCCTGGGACCAAAGCGCCCTCGCCGTTTAGACGGCCGATATAGACGCCTCGCAAATTACGCAGCTCGGCGATGTAGCCCGTGAGCTGAGCTAGGATGGCGTCGCGCTGGTCGGACGTGAGAATCGGCCACGCCTGCTGTAGCGTTTGGCCCTCGACAAATTCCATGGTGATGCGGTCCCAGCTGCTGCTCGAAACCTCGGGCACCGGGATCGTCGTGTTTGCTTTGATGAATTGCAGCGCGAGTGCTTCATTTGGGGTATCCCGGGCACCGAAACCGTTGGGGGATGTCGTATATTTTGTTACCCTGTCGCCGTGGCGAACGACATAGCGCTCATTTGAGCAATATATGATCTCACCCTCGGGATAGGGCGCATGTTCGCGCGGCGGTGGGGGCGAATCGCCGAAAAGCGCACGTACGCGATCCTTCCGCATCATCGTTGTAATAGGATTCACCTTCTTCTCTGTCTTGGGTTTTAGGTGACTCGGATGCGATGGGATAGTGAGCATGTTTGCAGTATCAGGATGGCGGCTAAGGAAGTCGAGGACCCAGTCATGGTCAACGGTGACATTGGCCCCATCCCGTCGAAGCAGACGATTGGCAAATGCGCGAATCGTGTCGTGGGCCACCACGGTTCCAACTCCCCTCTCTCTCTCCACCCAGTCCACTACAGTCGTCTCTTGCTCCTCGGTTAGGGGTGGTTGGCGATGTTGCTGCGGATCGGGGTCGGCCATCTCAAGAGGATTGCTTCCGTCTTGCTTCGGCGCTGTGGTTTTTGGTTCCTTGTCAGAGGAGGGATCGCAGTGGTAAGGATTCAGCATTAGTTCTCCATTATGTCATTGCTCTGTGCTTCGAGCAGTTAGTCATCCTGGCAGATCATGGAGTGTGATGGCTTCACATTGTTGGGATTCCCAAGTTAATAGCTGTCAAACATTTTCCAATGTGAATGGGAGAGAATTGGACAGGCGGTATTCCAGCTCTGATCCCCTCGAGTATTATCAATCGCGGTACTTCGTACTGAAATATTCATTCGATGTTCTTTCGACTTTGACACAGATTCGTGCATTACTTTGTACGAAAGAGTCTGTTTCCAATTGACTTAGACGAAACAGATGTCGCCAGTTGATAATTGGATGTCGCTGGCAGGGGCGAGACTCGTCCCGACCAACTTGGTGGTGGCGTCATGAAGCTTAACACGTGATCACGCAACCAACGAATTGATCCGCGGGCCGCAACTTGCGGGGACCAGAAATTGGTGGAATGAACAGACCAGACGTCTGCTTTCTTAAGTTCCGCAGACCATCTCGATACCCTTTTTCGTTGAAGCGACCTCGACCTGTAAAGATTAGAATTAGAGTCATCAAACCGACATCAACACCATTCACGCCGAACCGATCAACATACCAGACTTTGCCACGCTGCCCTAGAATTCTTCGACCCATCTGACTATTTTCCACATCGTTCATCCTGCGCAATCGAACAGCCTTGTCTCAGGAACAACCCCACCATTTTCCGCCTCCTTCCATGACCCCCTCTGCGACGCGCAATCCCGCGTAATCTGTTCCGGTTTCCGAGTGTTCGAGTCCTCTGCCTAGAGGCGCATCTCCTTCTGTTCAGGAGCTTAGCTTGTCAGATCCATCCTCGTCAATCCTAAGTACGGAGCCCCTCAGACCCGCATTCGGAGCTCACGTCCCATCGAGGACTGGACGAGGCTTCAAAAACCCACCCTAACGAACCGTCCCCGACGATTCGACCCTGCCCACCCATCTAGGCCGCCGCCGGGCGCGCCGAATTCGCGTTCCTCCAGATCCTACACACGATGCAGCGCCTTGCGAGGCTTACAAGGTTACGGCCTACATTCGAAGCTGCCAAACATGCGGCGAACATGAACACGAGTTCCCAGACGATACAGGTTCAAAGGGTGCGCTTTCACCGGCTAAGGCGCAGTGGGTTCAGGTAAGAGAATACGCCCCTTCTTCGCCTTGCTTTCAGTCCGGGGCTTTTTTTCCCTATTCTTTTTCTCTTTCTGGAACTTCCAACCCTGTTTGGAATGGGCGTTTGCTGACGAGACTTTGTTTTTTTCCCGCAATTAGGCGAGCAATGTTCCTGAGCTTCCTAATTATTGGAGTGTACATGACTAGCTCGGTCGTAATTGAGGTTGTTGATGAGGATGAAGATGATCACGCCCATTTCCATGATGATAGGCCAGGTGCAAGGACTCGCGGAGTCCCAGACGCATCTGTCATGGCTTTCATCCCATTCCCTTTCACAGAACGACAAGTACAGCCACCTCCTTACCGCAGAGGAACGCCGGAATGGGCCGCATTCGAAAAGATCAACAAAGATCAGAAATTGAAGACGAAACTAAAGAGTAAGCGCCCCTTTCCCTCTTGGCTCTCTTCGACTCTCACCTTGCTTGTCGTTGAGTAATATGAGTTTGTATGGCCATCTTTGCTAACGATGAATATCAGAGGATCTGGGAAAGCTCACGCTGGATATTCTGGATTCTAACAGAGCTCTTGTGAACAAATGGGGTCGACCCACGGGCTGGCAGGGGTGGCTCAAGATTTCATACCCGGCCGCACCGCCTCCTGAGTGGTTGCAACAGGGGTACGTCAGCAGATTGTGGCTCATCAAAACAATAATCCGTTTTTTTATAACTTCATTGTCGTCTAACGGAAATTCTACAGTTTGCTCATTAAAAATGACGGAATCTCGTGGGGGGCGAAGCAGCCCGTCGATCCCTACGTGATAAACATGCTCCACAAGGTCCTTTGGCCTACTCCGCTGGCATCGGCTGTGTGGCAGTATACGAAGACCGTGGCGGGGCAGAGTTATAGCAAGCTGTTTGGGGTTAACAGCTCGCAGACGACTCCTAGGAACCCCGGGGGTTTCATCATAATCGCCGGTGCGGACGAGAGGAGGTCTCAAGTAACCCTACCTGTTAAGAAGCAGATTCCCAACTCAACCGCAGCCGGAACGCCCCCTACAGAGCAGGGTAAGGAGGTCCCAAGCCAGCCGGTCAACGAAAGTAACACTTCTCGATCCACAAGCACCCGTAAAGAGACGGACCTCATGTCCGAGAGCAGGAAGGCCTTGGGACCCGTGCATTCCAAGATCTTCGACCTCGCTCGGGCCCCCGCGGACTTGATGCGGGAGTTGTCACCAACCGCTTGGAACCAGCTCGTCTCCTCGGTCAGGAGCATCTGGGCGAGGGGACGGCGCCAGCCACCGCGGGGTTGTGTCAAGACGTACGGGTTGATGCACGTGGAGACCACCAAGGCCTTCGTAATGCTTGACGTGGTCGCTTTCTGGGATCCCAAGGTGGAAAAGTTTGACAGGCCGTCGATGTACCTTGGCCTGAGGGAGGTGACGCACAAGCCATCATATCGTAAATGAACATGCTTGTCGTCAACATATTTGTTACATGGCCTTTTTTGTTTCTTCTCACATACATTTGTAAGTAGAGAGCACTTTAGACACTTGCTATCCCGTGTCGGGTAGTTCTACAGCGGATGGCTAGGATACTCTAAACTATTACGGAATATTCTTCTCTTTGTTTCATTTTTTTTTTTTTTCATGGTTCTCTTCTCCTCTGTTTCTCCGTGTCTTTTCTATCCGAGGTTTCTTCTCTCTCATTCCAGACATATGCAAGGGTCCGCTTCAAAAGATGGCCGCGTTGTTGTCCATTGGGCAGGACACCCTAGGGGGTATGGAACGAGTGCTGGCTGGGAGAGACGAGGGCAAACCCTAATTTTTCTTCTCGAGTCTCTCGCTGTGTGAATCGCCATACATCGCCGTATACTAAGGTCTAATGAGCAGAATGGCAAGATCGTGGCTTAGACCAAACCCCCGCAGGCAGTTTGACCTTGTCAGAGATATACGATGTGGATTGGACTTAGAATCTACCTCGTTTTAGCTCGTTTTTCCCTCCTTCCTGCCGAGATAGGAAGTTGTTCCAAGGTATGTCTAGGGGGAGCAGCTCATGGGGGTGGTGGATATGATGGAGTCTTAGACGGGAAAGTTTCTTGTAATGGGCATGTCTGCATTTTCCGACCCTTTTTTTTTTCTTCTTCTTTCTCTCTCGGTCTGGCGAAGGCAGGACTTGGCAAGGGTGTTAGAGACAGGGAAGTTGGATACCGCAGCATGCATGCTCGAAGCTAGTTGAGCTAAAAGCTATGTGTGAACGTTGCAGACGCGAACTTTTTTTTTCATTACTATCGAAAATGATCTTCTGCTTTTATTGATCTTGGACGGGATAGGATGGAGGCTGTGCTTCTTGGGAAGAGGGTGGGTGTAACATCAACTGGGAAGAGAGCTTGTTTTTCTTTTCTTTTTGTTCATCGGTGGTCGTGTCGGTCGTGTCGCAAGAAGATTGCGAGCAGAAGGAAATTGTCCAAAGATTTCTCTCTACATGTTGCTATCCGGGGAGGACGGAGGTACCAGCTACGAGGCACACAGCTTTCCTTCTTCTATCTCTACTACAGGTTTAATACGAGGAGGTCAAAGAGATTGCTTCGGTGCATCCCTTTTTTGCCCGGTTTATATGGGGATCTGCCTTGGCGGGAACATGCACCTTCACCTCACCTATCGGGATCCCTTCGGTGATGCTCAGGCTGGATTGCGAAGGAAGATAGCTATCGACCCGCCCAACTAAGCTAGCTATTTGAAGTTTCCGGCTTCCTTCATTTCGTACTATTGTTTCTTTTCTTCCTCTTGCCGGAGCAGCACTCCGTTGATCCTGCGGGGTGAAAGGCAGATAGCTTCAGATACACATTAGCTTCGTCGCCGGGTATTCGTCTTTTCCAATAGCCAGAAGAAATCACATTAATACGAAGTACACGGAAGTTAACAGTGACCAAAAAAGGCAAGGCAAACAACATTTCCCACATGAGAACTGAGGGGAAATATCAAATCTTGTGGGCTCTAGTTGAGGCTGTGCAAAGGTGATGTGGGGTGAGTATTTGAGATGAAGAAAATTACAATTTTGTAGTTTATGTCCGGGGGTCAAGAGAATGGACGAAAAGACATTAGGCGAAGAAACCTGAAGAAGAAAGGGAAAAAAGAAAAAAAGAATAATTTCCAAAAGGCATCTCCTAACTTTATCTGGTCATTTCTCGGACGATGTGAAATATGCGCTGGGCGATGGCGTTGGGTATGCAAATGGTTCGAGAATTTGTCGTTGTGGTTGATTGAAGATTTTCGTTGCCCGGTTGCTGCCAGTTGGGGAGACAGTTCGGCAGGGGGAAGATGCATTGGTGGCAGCACAGAACCCGGCCGGTCGGAGGGACCCGGGAATTAGCCCGGCGCTGTTGCCGGCTGTCAACGGTAACAGCTCGGGTCCTTTGGCCAGGTTACCGTTAACGGTCTAAGTAACCGCGAGCGACAAATTCCAAGGGTGGCAAAGAGAGAAATTATACAGCCAACAATTAGTAGTGTAAATTAATTGATGCAATGATCTTCGGTGGCCAATTTGATTTTCAGAGCTCCTCTGAGCTCCTCGTCCGTCGCAATTCTAATTTATCTATGAAGTATGAGGTACACTATGAAGGACGACCATGGCGGGAACTTGGCAACCGCCAAAAACCCAAATCACTGTTTCGCCCCATGTGGGGGTGAAGACGAGGCAGTGCAAAGCAGAGCTAACATTGAGCGGTATGGTTTCGAGTGGGCCTGATCTGACTAGATCCCGCCTCCTGCCTTCGGCGTTTAGCTGCTGTGAGACCATGGGGCGATGGACAGATCAAGCCGGCGATATGTCCGGGAAGAGATGGGGCCACTGGATTGGGAAATCGTTAGTCAAGTGACACTGGAGCCAATGGTGACGTCGATCTGTCGGGTAGCAACCCCCCCAAACCCACGTGGGTCCTCTCCGATATGATAACCCACTGTTTGGTAAATGCCACACTAATACTTTGTACATGATACATCAATGAAGCAATGTTGCCCAAGACTGAGCCATTAGGCTGCCCATGGATTAAGCTCTGTGCTCCGGATGGAGATCTGCGCTACCGGGCCAAGCTAGACTAATCTAGTTTATTGAGCTTTCCTTCATCCCACACAAAGCATGAAGTTTAGGCATGGAGAGCAACTTCGTAGATTACACTCTGCCTGCCCCCACTGCCAGCGCTCTCCTTCGTAAATTCCAAAATTCCGTATTAAACTATCGCCTACTAATGAGCCTGTTGGCGAAGACCGCCTGAAATCGCTAGCGTCTGCAAGGAGCTGACATGACCCATGTCATCAACATGATCCTATCCTAACCTGAGGTCTTCGCTAGGTTGCGCTTCACACCAAGGCCAATTTGGCAGCTCGACGCGTGGAAGATAGATTGTGCCTGGGCAGGTAGCGTGTCTTACTACATCGTAAAAGGCCCCACGAAGAGCACTGCCCTCATTCTCGTCATCACTACTGTGGCGGCAGGTCCCAGGCGACGGGGTCGGGGAATGTCACATCCCCGGGGGGGAAAGTAGATTATGAAGCAGATGCGCCTTTCCAGTTTTTTCGACACTCGGATTGAACGGGAAGGTAGGGGTGGCTGAGGATTCATGATTCATAATATCTTACAACAAAAAGGCAGGAGACTGGAAGATGCGACCAAAGCGGCGAGGCAAGGCCTTTTGTAGATTAAGAAACGTAAGTGAGTGTTTCGGTCGAAAGAGCCCGACAGCTCAATGAAGTTAAGGTGTTGACGTCAATATTGTTGACGCTTTACGATGTGTGCACTTTGGTACCTTAAACTGACCCCCCTCCTTCCCGGGGAAACTCAAATTCCAGCAAGGCGGATAAGCCTTTGACTAATGTGAGGAAAGGTGCAATTGCGAGGGGGGCACGTCCAGTCCTGGAAACAGAAATGCAATAGAAGCAGTACTTTGTACAATCGTTCGGTAACCGGGGGGCGGACACTAACGACCCATTTTATCCAATATGCATTGATGACGCCTGAGAATGCAATTGGACTGGAGAGAAGGTCAAGTGCTTCGTATAAACTTGGGTGTTGGTATCCAGAGAGGAAACTGCGTGTTGGCATTTGCTATATTCACGTGTAAGACACGACGAAACCGCATTTTCCTCTGGCAGGAATGATGCTCAAAACTTACAACCTGGACCATGTCGCTCTTACCCCATTGAAATAACAGATAAGAAATTGATTTTTTACCTATTCACGTTTTCGATCGTTTGATTAAGTTTTTGGCAGTCGCGAGGATGGTCGGGTACCAGCTTGGCGCGTTGCAAGTGTGTGGCAGTGCAAGTTAGCCAGCCGATCTGATGAGCCAGACAGCGCAGTCTTGTCACGTTATCATTGATTGAGTTGTTTCCTGGGGTGAATGCACGCCTCGCCCCAGTCCGTCCCAATTCCCAGAGGATCCGGGATAAAGAGCGGCGAGCTCTTCAATTCTTCCCAAACTCCTGGCCCAATGAAACAGTGTTTTTTTCATTCTTTCCCTTCTTCAAACAAGTCCATGCCTCAAGCGATGATCCATATCCTCTTCATTTCATCGCCATTGTTATTCTAGCATGAGGAGACCCTGCCCGAGGAGTAGTACGACACGTTCACGCTCCTCACCGACTCCCAGCGGCACATACCTTTGAGGCAAGGCGTTTTCTAGCCCCCTCCCCTGCCCGACTCCACGTCGCTGGAGCCTGCCTTATCCGAGCCCTACTGCCCCCCCAACTTGATTTAAACTCCTCCATCTCCACAGCCAAGGCTCCTCGAGGCGGGTTCTCCTCAAGAATTCCTCACGGCAGTTTTACCACTTAGAACAGTTACCCTACCTGCCATGGACTCTAAACCACCCTCGGACAAATCCTCAGGCAAGAGACGCCCCAGAGCCCCGAGCATACATCTCGACACGTCGGCCGTGACAGATCACATAGGTATGTTTCTATAGATTTTGCTGCAATGTGTGGTTGCATCCTGAAAGATTTATCTTCCCAAGATATCTCGTTCTGCTGCCTAGCATTGTTGATGACGATATCCCCCTCCCTGCCTGTCGGTTGCTAGCAGACTGACCTTGGACCCTCGCAATCTAACCCATGAAATCAGACCTTCACTCAAGCGCTAGCTCGGGATCCCAAGATGGAACAAAACTCACCACCCCTGCCTGGGGCCGCGCCGCCAGTTCCTCGTCCACCGCTAGCCACACTCCAGCATCGCTAGATACGCTACGGCCATCGACAGATGGCGCCTCTGACGCAACATCACAAAAATGCTTTCAAGTACCGTCGAGAGAATCCTTAGAAGATCTTTGGAGGCCGCTACCTCACGACGAAGATCTATTCACCGTCGACAAGAATCCCTTTGCTTTTTCTCCCGGTCACTTATCACGACTCTTGAACCCCAAGAGTCTAAAGGCTTTCCACGCCTTGGGTGGTCTGCGCGGAATAGAGAAGGGGTTAAGGACTGATGCTAAGTCAGGACTCAGTCTAGATGAGGCGGGTCTTACTGGATCCGTGTCTTTCGAGGATGCGACAGGATTTCAATTACCGGAGCACCCTACCGATGTACCACCACAAGGGATTCAACGGACAAAAACGCGTCGAATGAAGCGTGTAAGCACGCACAAGGAGAGTGGGGGATTGCACAGCGACCGAAAGCGAGTCTACGGAATAAACTCTTTACCCGAAAGGAAGTCTAAATCGTTTCTCCAACTGGTTTGGATTGCCTTGCAAGATAAAGTTCTCATCTTGCTGAGCGTGGCAGCCGTGGTATCCCTGGCACTTGGGTTGTACCAAACCTTTGGAAACGACAAACATCAAGGCGCCAAGGTTGAGTGGGTTGAAGGAGTGGCCATCATAGTTGCGATTGCCATCGTTTCACTCGTCGGCGCCTTGAACGACTGGCAGAAGGAACGTCAATTCCGAAAGTTGAACAAAAAGAATGAGGATAGGGAAGTGAAAGTCATTCGGTCGGGAAAGCCTACGGTCATATCCATCGAAGATCTCCTTGTCGGAGACGTTCTCATGCTGGAACAAGGCGATGTAATCCCTGTTGATGGTATATACATCGACGGTCACAATATCAGCTGCGATGAGTCGTCCGCCACTGGGGAGTCAGATCTGATAAAGAAGACCCCTGCAGAAGCAGTGATGCGTGTCCTCGAGAAGACCGACCAGATTGAAGTTAAGAAGCTGGATCCATTCATTATTTCGGGTGCCAAGGTGCTTGACGGCGTGGGATCGTGTCTCGTCACTGCGGTTGGCCCGTACTCGAGCCATGGTAGGACCATGTTATCACTTCGCGATGACAGCGAATTGACGCCTCTGCAGTTGAAGTTGAACGTTCTTGCAGGTATGCTTTCCCCCAACCCCTTTTCCTTTTTCTTTCTCTTCGCTCTAAGCCGAACTGCCCCTACTAACACTTCTTCCCTTAGGCTACATCGCCAAGCTTGGATGTAGCGCCGGCCTTCTCCTCTTCACGGTCCTGTTCATAGAGTTTCTCGTCCGTCTTAAGGGCAGTGATGAGACTTCAGAGGAAAAGGGTCAAGGTTTCATGCGAATCCTCATCACGGCCATTACAATCATCGTCGTCGCTGTCCCGGAAGGTCTCCCACTAGCGGTTACGCTCGCGTTGGCCTTTGCTACGAAGAAAATGACGAAAGAGAATAACCTCGTCCGCCACTTACAGTCTTGCGAGACTATGGGAAATGCAACTGTGATTTGTTCTGACAAAACAGGAACGTTAACCGAGAATATCATGACTGTTGTGGCTGGCTCTCTGGGCGACGGCTCACTCTGCTTCGGGGAGGAAAGCGTTATAAATGCGATGAAATCGGGCGATTCCTCCGATGCGGAAACGGCCGAAACCGACGCCGGCCTCTTTTACGGTAAATTTATCCAACCAAGCAAGCTCTCGACGACCATCCATGAGGACCTACGCGAGCTTCTTAACCAGTCCATCGCCATCAACACAACGGCTTTCGAGGGTACTGAGAATGGAAAGGCAATCTTTGTCGGGACCAAAACGGAAACTGCTCTTCTCGACTGGGCCAGGAATAATTTTGCATTGGAATCACTCGAGATTATGCGATCGAATCACAGCGTTGTCGAAATGTACCCGTTCAACTCTAGCCGGAAGTGCATGGCGGCAGTGATACGATTGTCAGACAGGAAATATCGGATATTCGTCAAGGGTGCACCGGAAATCTTGTTAGCTCAGTGCCACAAGGTACTCGATTCGCCGACCGAGGGCATACATTCTTCGACTCTGGAGCAGTCTCATCTGGACCAAATTAAGGGAGATATCTTGAGGTTTGCTTCTGCGTCTCTGAGGACGCTAGGTCTATGCTTCAGGGACTGTGACCAGTGGCCTCCCCCAAGATCTAAGAATCACGACGACCCGTCGCAAGTTGACCTCGGCGATGTCTTTCGCGAAATGATATGGATCGGCGCTGTCGGAATCCAAGATCCCGTGCGAAGTGGGGTCCCGGCTGCGGTTGAGGACTGCCACAGGGCGTCTGTCGGAGTCAAGATGGTGACTGGGGATAACGTCAGGACGGCGACGGCGATTGCCAAGTCTTGCGGTCTTTTGAAGGATGGTGGTACGATTATGGAAGGCGTTGAATTCCGCCGCCTAAGCAACTTTGAGAGGGAAGCCATCGTCGATGACCTTCGCGTACTGGCTAGATCTAGCCCCGAGGATAAACGGATCTTGGTGAAGGCCTTGCAGAGTAGGGGCCAGATCGTGGCTGTGACGGGAGACGGAACCAACGACGCGCCTGCCCTCAAGGCCGCAGACGTCGGATTCTCCATGGGTATTACCGGAACAGAGGTCGCGAAAGAGGCGTCGGACATTATCCTGTTGGACGACAACTTCTCGTCTATCGTTAAGGCGCTTGCTTGGGGCCGGGCAATCAACGATGCGGTAAAGAAGTTCCTCCAGTTCCAAATTACGGTCAACATCACTGCTGTGATGATTACCTTCGTCTCCGCTGTCGCCGACGAGAACGAGTCATCGGTACTGAATGCCGTCCAGCTGCTATGGGTCAACCTCATCATGGATACATTCGCCGCCTTGGCACTTGCAACCGACCCCCCGAATGATAGCTTGTTGGACAGGAAACCAGAGGCAAAGACGGCGCCGCTCATCACTCTCACGATGTGGAAGATGATTATTGGTCAATCCATTTACCAGCTCATCGTCATCTTCATCTTGCACTTCGCAGGTCCCAGTTTCCTCCATTACCCTGAGGACGAACAACATACGCTCATTTTCAATACGTTTGTCTTTATGCAGATCTTCAAGCTTGTCAACAGCAGGCGTATTGACAACAAACTCAACATCTTCGAAGGACTACACAAGAATCACCTCTTCATGTTAATGGCAACCATTATGGTTGCCGGTCAAGTCATCATCGTGTGGTTTGGTGGCGCTGCATTTGTAGTCACGCCGCTAAACGGGGCGCAATGGGGCATCTCCCTCGTGCTTGGATTCTTTTCCATCCCCGTCGGTGTGCTCATCCGACTATTCCCCGATTCGTGGATCCGCAAGGCCATAGAAACCATCATCCCCCGCCGATTCCGAGAGAAGAAGGCCCCTCGGCAAGCCGAGTCGTACGACCTCACCGCCGCGATGCTAGATGTGCGGGATGATCTCGCCTTCTTCAATAGGATAAGGGGTGGGAGGATGGCGTTCCTGTCCGATCCTAAGTTCATCCAGAAGCGGCTGCAGAAGAGCAGGAGCAGGAGCAGGAGCAGGAGGGGCTCAAATGCGTCGAGCTCGCCTGTGCATCCTGCCATGGGTATACCCGGGCTGATTGCGGCAAGCATTGGCGGGCTTCCCTCGCCGGACAGCCGACAGGGAGAGACGGTGTAAGTTGGTAGGAGGGGAATACAACAATAGATTAGGGAGTTGGGGAGTCTGGAGGGTAAAACTGGGAACGGAGTTGGGGTTGGTTTCATGCATTGCATTGGCAGGGCTTGTTCACTCATTACTGGTTTATTGCATTATACATAGTATTGGTTTTAGACATGCCAATGGAGAATGGTTGCAGTGTTACTGCATGGCCACGTTTCTGACTTGGCCACCAAAAATGACGTTGCTGTCCTTCAAGTTCCCAGTTTAGCCCAGCTGGTAATTAAGCAGCTCGGCTGCTAATATTGTACATGAGGAAGTATTATCAGGGACGTGGTTTTAATTCTCGTTGAGGACAGTCTGATTTTACGAAGCAGTGGCTGTGAAACAAGAAAAGCAGCCATGCAGCCTTCTTTTTTCCTACCAAAATTTCCTACCAAAAATTCCTCCCAATTTTCCTCCCAATTTCCTCACCAGCTTTTCCTACTAATTATTCCTCCTGATTTCCCACCTATTTATTTCCCACCGACTTTTCCTACCGATTTTCCCATCAACACAGACTTGTGAGGAAGTATGAGGGATGTAGTTTTATTCCTCCTTTGAGGATAGTCTCATTTTGGTGGCCATGAAAAAAGAAAAATCGCCATGCAATACTTTTCAATGTCAATCGAGTCGCAATTTTATTGCATAAAGCATTTTATGGATATTGTAATTTTGACTGTTGCCTGCTTTGTACTTCGTACTTCGCATCTCGTTGCACGGACCAAGTCGTATTAGATAAGCCGGTCCAATGACGGCAAGGGGGACGACATCCGATTCCGATTGAAACGGGAGAGCCGCGTGCCCCTCCCCTCCACTCGGACGCAAGATTCCTAAACTCTCGACCTCATCCACCCACTCTCAGTAACCAAGCCAAGCAAGGGCAGCGAATATGAAAATTCCAAGAGCCGTCCCTCGCCCATCGAAACCCATCCTTTTCCCACTATATTTCCCCTTTCCTCCACATGAACTCCAAACGCCCTTGATTTTTTTTTTTCGTTGTTTTAGGAATTCCGAAATCGAAAAAAGAAAAGAAAAAAAAAAGACTCCTCCAAAAATCCCCACGACCTTTTCTCATTCGGTGCGTCGATGATTGCGACCTTTCGTTTGAGCGATATACGCCCTGGCTGCATCCACTTTAATTTTTTGTTCGCGGATTTGCGGCGCCCATTAGCAGATGAACATTTGAGGTGTAGCTTGTCCAGCCCGGAGAATTGCGCAAGAGCGCTTCCTCGCGTTTTGGGTGTGTGTGTGTGTATGTGTTTGCGTTGACTGATACGAGTTCCCGAAGAACAAGGAAGAGAAGGGGGGGGAAGGGGTGGACGAAATGTGCTTACATTGCATTTCCGTCTTGGATTTTCTGGCGAGATACCAGGCCTCGTTTATGCTGTCTTCTTGCTGCTCTTCGTCCCGGCGCGGGTGGAATTCCGTGTCATACGCCATGATGGGCGACAAGGTGGGAGTGTCCAGACGGCCGATGTAGGGTGTCGCAGGTGGCGTCCAGGCGCCGCGAGCATGGCCATCTACGACCAGAGCTTGGTCTCGGGCCGGGCGAGGCTCGCACCAGGCGCCGATGGAGATGAAGCCGGTCTGGGAGGTGGGCCGACGGGGCTTCTTGCTTGAGCAGCCGCCGCCGCCGCCGCCATGGCGGTCATCGTCGTGCTTGCGAGTGTCATTTTGATAGCGAGGCGACGGGGCGCTGGATGTCCTGGTCGAGGGAAGTTTCCGCTTCGACTTGGAGTGCGACGAAGTGTTCTGGGTAGTTCCCGGATGGGCCTTGGTGGTGCTGGTCTTGGTGGCGTGGTCTGCGCTCTTGGAGGGGTTGCTCCTTGGTGAGAGGGGGAAGTCCATGTCGGGCCGAGTGCTGATCTTTTCTTTCTTTCTTCTCTTTTTGCTCTTCGCAAAGGCACAGAGGGATGGGGAGGTATACAAAGTGCGACAAGTGCGATGGTGCGACGAGGTGCGACGAGGTGCGATGAAGTGCGAAAGGGTAAGTGGATGTGAAGATGTGTTGGTGTGAAGCGGCAGGGAGGTGTAAGTGGTAGGTCTGATATGTTTTTTCTTAACGTTGACTGGGGAGAAGAGCGATGGTCTCGCATCGATAGCTAAGTGATGATAAGTAGGTTCGCAGAAGGTCTGGGTGTTTTATATGAGGGGAATGCGGTGGTATGAGGAGATCTGGAGGGATTTGGGATTTTTCCACTTGATAATATGGAAAAGAAGGAAGAGGGAGGGAGGAGGATCAGAGGTCGCGGGTTCGGGTGGAGGAGCAGACCTTTATGGGGGTGGGAGACCCCCGGTCCTATGCACGACTTACACGACGCAGCCAATGAGATCTCACCTTACACGACGCAGCCAATGAGATCTCACCCCTCCTCTCACTCACCACTCACCTCTTCCTTCTCTCCTCCCTGATATTCCTCAGATATCACCTTGCATCTACTTCGTTCCCTCATGTTTCTTGCTGCCACTCTGGACGAGCACATATGAGTGGCACGAATGTGCATAATGCCATGTCTCACTAGTCTTCCTGTCTATTCCTCTCGACATACCCTACCATCCTCCTCCTCTTGGCTCATTTGTCCTCTCTCGCTGTCGAGTGGCCGGGCTGGTGTAGATGGGTTTGCTCTTGACTCCGCCCCGCCGCCCAGTTTGTCGTTTCCTGCTCCGTGCTCTACTTTCATTCGACACATCCTCCCAATGACTCCGTTTCGAAATGGAGCCGCTTCATGACTCCATTGACGTACAGCCTTGGGGAATATCCAACAAACATCGGCCATCCTGGCTTGGCTGCAAGAACTCGAAGTCATGTCATTGTTAGAGTGGGTCCATGGAAGATCCCGAGAGCCTTCAGTATTGCCTTGTCCTACTGTTTTTTCTCTGTTATCCCCTTCTTCTTGTGCATAGCTTGATGGCAGAAATTTCTAGTTTTGGTTGATCGATGTTACACCGACCCGTGGAAGTGTTGCAAAATAACTTGCATAACTCCTTCGTAGTTAGTTCCACCCGGGTGTGTCGGGGCCATTCAAACGATTGTGGGAATCCATTGTAGTAATATTGTCCCTTAATGTTCATTAATGTTGTCACAATATCTCGTGGTTCTAGAGGCTCAATGTGGACACTTGGAGGCTGGTGATGACTAACAAAGGTTTGGGTCAAAGGTGTCTTGGTGTCAAACACTTGGAATGTTCGTGGCGACGTAGAGCCTTGCATCTACAAAGTACTTGATATCTATTGTCGGGGTCGTGGAAATGGCCCCGATTTGTCAGAACATTGCACTTCCTGCTCAGTACGAAGTAATTTTCCCCTCAACCGATGTTAAGGTCTTCTTCCATTTTAGGAAGTTTCGTTTCCGCACTGCATGAAGTCCACATCATACTCTCCCCACACTGCGCAGACCGAGAGAGACGACATGCACTATTTTCCTGGCGTTGGATCGCTCCCAGCGTCCCAGTGTCCATCCAGTCCTTAGTGTGGTCGCCTCGTTTCTAGCTCAGCATGCCTTCCGCCGGATCCCGCACACGCACAATATACGGACTTTCCCCCGCATGACAACAAGTTTGGTCAGGCATCTTAAGGCTCGGACAAGACTGGTACTTTAACTCAAAACAAGATCAATGCAAGTCGTCGCTACGAGCCATCGCTTTACACTAGAGCCGGAGGTGCTCGTATCCACCAAATCTCCAATTCCTCATTTTGCTTTATCAAATTCAATGTACTTCGTACTTCGTACTTATACCGAAGTCCCAGAACTTCGGGCTGGGTGATATTGACAGAAATTTAAGAGCCTTCGAACTTACTGATGAAAACCCTCGCCCTTGGAAGTTTCCGCTGGAAATTATCAGGGGGCGTGGGGGATTCTTTACACCACCAAGCAACAATGGCGGGATGATGGCCAGCCAGGCTCCCCAGCTCTGAGATGCAAGAAGGCGGACCAGCCAGCGGGTACTTGGGATCAACCGACGGAATGGTCCGGGGACTTGGTCTGGGTCCAGTTGCTTCCACCACTCAAATAGTCTTTGCACACCCTTCCTGTTATCTTTTGGGCCTTGGTGTTAGATTCATCTTCGATAGAGGTGCCTAAGACAGGATGGATAGACAGTCTTGTAAATAATTAGTCAAGTTTGCCCTCATGTATGAAGTACATCCTTTCTTATACTAATAAGTATCATACTCCTTCATGAAAAAAAGATGGGTAGATGTATAATAGACAACAAGGCTAATAGCAAGATAATAATAATAGGAGGGAAAAAGGAAAGAGAAAAGACAAGGGGGGATGAATAAAGAAACAGTAGATGAGAGGGTAAAAAGGAAGTGAAAAAAAGAATGATGATAAGAGTGAGATTCGAACTCACGCCCAGTTTCCTGGACCAGGAATTTACTTGTTAAGGTAACCTTAACCTGGCGCCTTAGACCGCTCGGCCATCTTACCAATTGATGCTGGACGATGCAATTATTCTGAATTATGTAACCTCGTTCCTTGCACGCACTAGGGGCTGTTTTCTAAGTCTGGACTGCTTGCCTTTCCTTGACAATTAATCCGAAGAAATATAATACAAAACGAGAAAATGTTCCAATTGGGCTGTCCGCTGTTAGAGGCAAGAAACAAATATACGATGAGTATCAATTGATAAATATCGTCCAAGGTTTTTATTCTTCCCCGGCGGCCCACGACACATCAATGCCGAGGCGGTACTGCTGTTGTGCACGTCACCTACCTCCACCCCAGCGCATTCTCCCACTATTAACATCACATCACTCTGGGCCGAAAAAAGCGACAGAATGACAAACGAGAGGACAAGGGGAAAAAAGCGGGGGTGGGGAAATTTGTTCGGACGTTGTTCGCCGTCGCGGCCGGGTTACCCCATCGAATCGGAGGAAACCAAGTTAATATAAACAAAGTTCATTGTATCTCCTCGAGGCGACTTTTGCCTGTGTGGAGACAATGGGTATATATCTACGAAGTATATGTTTACATCTCAGTCAGTTTCTACAGAAGCGTATGACTAGACGAGAAGAAACATCCATTGATGTATTGATTTTTTAAATGAAAGATACTTATATATTGAATTATAGTGCTTCGTAACGAGCTCATTCACTCGGTGCATGGTTGTGGGCTCTTTCTCTGGGTATCCTTTCTCGGCTTTCAGTGCCGATATTAGCGACTATTTGACATATTGGCCTTATACGAGGGACCGGGAAGAGGCAGTGAGGAGACGGAGCGAGCAATCAATATCAGAGAGATCGACTGACGGGAACCGGGAGGTATATAGAAGGACCTTAGCCCGCCAGTCTTGTTCTTAGGATAGTCTTCCCTTCTTGGCTTCGAGACCTCCAGGTGAGAGCTTGTATATAACATCTGCTCCTCTGCGGCCTCTACTCCTACCACATTTTGTCTATAAGGGAAAGTCCATCCTCCTAAAACAAAACGAAGTCAACAAAAAAAAAAGAAGAAAAAAGAGTCCTCCCACCATGCGCGCCCTCGCTATCGTATCCTACGCCGCCGGGCTCGCCCTAGCCACGCGCCCAACCCGCCGCGCCGACGACTGCACGCGCGACTTCCTCAAAACCGCCACCACGACCTACCTCGCGGCCCAAAAAGCCGGCGACCCGGCGGGCCTCGCGGCGCTGGCCTCCGACGCCGTCGTCTACACGGAGAACTTCAAGCCCGCCGACATCGCCAAGGGGATCCTCACCAAGGCGCTGACGATCGACCACGACGCGAGCCTGTACGACACGACGCAGTGCGCCACGTACACCGAGGTCATCTCGGCCACGGGCGCCACGCCCTATGTCATCGGCACCCAGCTCTGGTTCGAGGACGGCGCCATCGCCAAGATCGAGAGCATCGTCACCACCGAGGGGGATTGGCTGTTCAACGCCGCGAATACCCTCAAGTACGCCACGGCCGAGGACTGGGGCGAGATCCCCGAGGCCGACAGGGATACGAGGGAGGTCATCCAGGCGGCCGCGGACGCGTATTGCGATATCTTCAAGGATAAGAGCACCGTCGTGCCGTGGGGTCAGCCGTGCGCGAGGTTGGAGGGCGGTTCGTATACGGGGCGCGGCGCGCCGACTGATTCTTGCGATGTGGGCATCCCCGATAATGTCGATCTCGTGAATAGGAGGTATGTGATTGATGAGACTGTTGGGTCGGTGGATATCTTTATGGACTTTAACGGGGCAAATGGCATCCCGGATAGTCATCAGTTCCGTGTGGAGAAGGGCAAGCTGAGGTTTGTGCACACCATCACCTCCATGAATAGGTTGGGGTAGATCGCTCCCATTGGAGAGGGACTAGTTATGCTGCTGTGTGCTTTGGCAGAGAGATTTGTCAGTTGCAGGAGTGTAATGGATGGATTGGTTCGTTCGTCTTCGTGATTCAAGGGTGAGATGTCTTTTCTGGTGATGTTGGTGAATAGTATTCGTTAAAGCAGTGGAATCTATTAATGTATGTATGCATGTCTGTCGTATCGGTATCGGTCATGGTACCGAGGGTATCTAATGCGCTATGAAGAATGGGGTCGTTATGGACGATGCGTCGTCGATGAGGCTCAGAGATAGAAACTGGAGAGGGTTGGATTCGTTTCGCCCAAACGTTCAGTCTCCCAAGACACTCAATCCTCTCAAGTATACCACCTCACGCTTACTTTCCAGGCCCAAAACCACAACAGGGCCATCGTATAAGTGATCCTGAATCAAGTCAGTAAACCCCCCTTCCCGTTCCCTCCTTCGTCCTCACAGCTACGTCGCAGTGGGGTTAGTCGAAACTCACATAACAAGCACCCTCAAGCCCGCCATTGCCTCCAAAACCCTCAGCCCCGCGCCCTTCTTCCCACTTCCGCAATCCACAGGCCGAGTCCGCAGCACGCTGCCGTCCGCCACGCCAGCGCAAGCCTTTACGGCCCTCAACATCTCGACGTTAAGCAACGCATACACGCCGGATGCCAAAGCGCTCGTGGATACAACACCCAGCCAGCCGAACGTCCATTCTAGACTCCGCGACTGCGTCCACGGTAGGCGGGAGAGAAGAGTTATGACGGGGAGGGAAAGGCCGACTTCAGCTGCCGCAGTAAGGAGGACAACAAAAGCGGAGCTTTATAGAGGGGGGAAATTAGTCTTCACTAGGCTCTTAAAGCACGCAATGTCTCTGGAGAGGAAAAGACTTACCTATGCAATAGAGACTTGGCGGGGATTCGATAAACAGCCAGCACTCCAATGGCAATTGCTCCGAGATATGGAAGAGCCATTGCACACACCACAAACACTAGTGAAAACGTAGAGGGCACGCAGATGCGACAGACGCGCCGCTGCCTCGGATGGTGCTGATAGTCGTCCTCG
Source organism: Scedosporium aurantiacum (assembly GCA_000812075.1). NCBI lineage: Eukaryota > Fungi > Ascomycota > Sordariomycetes > Microascales > Microascaceae > Scedosporium > Scedosporium aurantiacum. The sequence continues at coordinate 122,318 of JUDQ01000056.1, forward strand.
CGAACACCGCTCCTCTCGCTCCGAGGCTGGGCATTCCCGCGACTTCTCCGTAGCGACGGCTCATCCCGTTGCGTTTCATCGTGAGAATAATAAGACTGTCCCGCAGGAACAGACACCGCAGGCATAACGCGTTCCTGCTCCGGACTCGTCACGGAGGTGAGCGGCGACAGAGGTATTCCCGGCCCGTGGCTCCGTTCTGTGCGGCGGAGGCCAAGGAGGGTTTTCCTAATGACGCGTTAGTCTCGGATTTTTTTTTTCCCCTCGGTCGAAATAACTCAATAAATTCAAGGGGCCTGGGTTAGAGAAATATTTGTAAAAAGTAGGGGAAAAAAGAGAAGGAAGAGTAGAAGGTAGTATGCGCCAAAGCGGATGGAAAAAGAGACGAATATTTAATAGAGTACAGTACATTTTGGCCGCCACCTCCATCATGTCTTTCCTTCTTCGGTGTAGGGGAACGGCCCGTCGGTCGAGATGGTGTGAGCGATTGATATAGCCTCCAATGTCAGCGTGGCTTGTGGAGATCTGCGTGGGGGCAGAGGATGCAGATTCGCGAGCCTCCCAGGGAGCACAACCAGCTCTTACCTGCTCAGCATGGCCCGGAGAGGTCTATCGGGGAGGAATCCGGACAAGAATCGCAATTGATGGAGTGAGGATGAGATAGGCACCTGGAGCCTCGTGGGAAAACGAAAAAATGCCAGTTGGTTCTCCAGAAGGGAGGAGTCGCACAAGGTTCACCGCCAAGACAAATTCAGCGCCTTGCCCGGCCCGGATTTTGCTTAACTGGGGGTTCTTGGCGATGGGGTCAATGCCAAGCAAGCGTGGGAGAGTCAAGTCGCGCTCCAGAGACCCGACGACTTGACGCAATTCGTTTGGGGAGTGTCACTATTTTCAGTATTTTGAGTGAGAAGGGGTCAGAAACCCACATTAGAGGACATGGAAATGCCAAGTGCGAATTAAGGCTGTAAATAACAGAATTTTAAAAGTTCGGACGGGATCCATGTGAACGTTAGCTCACAGCTCCTGGCGCTAGGCGACTGGGACAACGAAAGTGCGTGCAGCCAGGCATTCCAGGGAAATGAAGTGAAGTGACGCGGACCGAATCCGTCCAAGACGTCTGGCAACCCAAATAGAAAACCTAGAACCCTCCACTGGTGCGTTGAGGAGATTATAGGCGTCAATCCAAGCTTGGGTCCCTAAATCCTGTCGCTGGAGTGTTAGCCATGCGATACTCTGCATCGGATCATAGAAGCCGGACATTAATCCGCCGCCGCCGTGCCCAGAAAATGTCAGGAGACCAATGCCAGGCGGTGTTGGTCATTGTCCTACGACAGGACCCGTCCCCGCCCACGGTCCCAAGAAGACGGAAAGCTGCCTCAGTACTGTTTGGAGACTTCGCAGTCCGCAGTCTATGCAAGACCGTTGACGTGAGCTATGGTTAGCATTGCATGGAGAGTGGAGACGCGGAAGCAACTCGTCTATGCATACAAAACGGGATATATCAATAAAGTTAGAACACAGGGCATCGACAAACATGGGCTCATCTCAGCGAGGGGTGTGCATTGCGATCGTATGTTCCGTGTTATTAAACAACAAACATTCCCATCCAAAATTGGATGTCATGTCAAAGCTTGCCGCAGGAGAAGAATAAGAAGAGCAACAACCCCGAAACGTCCTTTCGCATACCATTATTTTCTTCCTTATGTTAAATCGCTCCCAAAAAGATGCTCAAATTGCAGTGACCGTGAAACGAAGAAAGACAAGATAAAAACCGGAGAAAAGTGAAAAGAAACACAGAAAGAAAAGTCACATCGTCTTTCAATCCGACTTCTACCAGAATGACCAAACTTTGCGAAGACAGGTACCTTCGATGCGGAGAAGCCCCGGCTGGAACTTCTACTCGAGCTTCTCGTTGGGGCCAGCAATCAACATCTTAATGACCTGGCCCTCCTTCACCTTCTCAAATGCCTTCTCGGCATCCCTGAATGGTACAACGCCGCTTATAAACTTCTTGACGTCGACCAGGCCCGAGCTGAGAAGCTGCACAGCGAGCCTGTAGTCGCCGCTGCTGTATCGGAAGCTTCCCTTCATCGTCACCTCCTTGATGCATAGCGCCATGATAGGGAAGGTAATATCCGACTTGCCCATGCCGCCCTGCACGTACGTACCGCCCGTCTTCACAACGTGCAGACTAGCCTGAATCGAAGGCTCCGCACCACTAGCATCGATCACTACGTCAGCACCTTCGCCGAGGTCGCACTGCTCGATCAGTGCCTTAGCGTTCTCCTGCGCAGGTAGCCTCTGGCTAAGGTAAGTGTGCGTGGCCGCAATCTCCTTGGCCACCTCGAGCTTCGAGGGGATAATATCTACACTGACTACCTTGCTGGCGCCAAAGGCTCGGGCGACGGCCGCACAAAGAAGACCGACCGGACCGGCACCCATGACGACGACGCTGTCACCAGGCTTCACGCCACCCTGCTTAACGATGTGGACACCGACGGCGAGAGGCTCAACCATAGCTCCCTCCTGAAGCGAAACGTTGTCGGGGAGCTTGTAGCAGAAGTCGGCAGGGGCGACCCAAAAGCCTGTCAAGGTGCCGTCGTAAGGGGGAGTCGCGGCGAACCTCATGTCCGGGCAGAGGTTATACCTGCCACCTAAGCAATTGTGGCAATGTCTACAGGGGTAGCCAGGTTCGAGTGCCACCCTGTCACCAACCTTGAGCGACTTGACAGCACTCCCGGCCTCGATGACAGTTCCTGCAGATTCATGGCCCAGAACCATGGGATCCTTGACGACGAAGTGACCAATGGCACCGTGAAGCCAGTAGTGAACATCGGAGCCACAGATGCCAGTGTAATTGACAGCTACTAGAACCTCGTGGTCGTTCTTGATCTTGGGGATAGGCCGCTCTTCGAAGGTCAGGTCTTCCGGCTTGTTTAGAATGAAGGATAGGTTCTAATAGGTCCGTTAGGCTTGAGCTCTGTGTTTGGAACAACCAGTTGACTAGGCGACAAGAAAAAAAAAAGGAACTCCCAACTAGAATGGACTACTCACGCTCTTCTGTTCGGTGGAGCCCGAGGCCTCCTTTTCTTCCTCTTGTTTGGCATCCCGTTCGACTTCTGCAGCAACGGGCACACCACCAGCCGGGTCAGGCTCGGCGACGGCAGGAATGTGGGTCTCAGCAGACCCGTCGGCGGGTTTCGAATCCTGGGCAGGCTCCGACGACGCTTGAGCTGGAGCCGACTCCTCTGCAGGCTTGGACTCCTCAGTGCTCGGGCTCTCCTCCGCCGATGTCTCAGGCGCCTTAGCTTGGCTAGCCTCTACCTCGCTGGCTACCGGCTCGGGAGCTGGGGGATCGGGGATGGCCACCGACTCCTGGGCGTCGGTTGGTGTGGGATTGGAGGTCTGCTCGAGGTTGGCCCCGATAACAGCGGAATCCTGTGTAGGAGCGGCCATGGTGTTGAGGAGGATGGTAGTTGTGAGGATCGATTTACAACGGCCAAGGGATATTCGGAAGGTTGACAAGTTGTGGGGGGGGGTGACGCAATTGTCTTAGAAGGGAGGGGACAGGATGGAACGAAGCGACAAGAGAGAAGGCAGAGCTGGTGAGAAACTGGCTATTATTATACGAGGATTCAAGCACAGAGGAGAAGGGAAATTGGCTCTTGGGGGGTAGGGAGAATCAAGGGACACGAGCTCTCTCGTTTTACTGTTCCAACAGAAAGAGAAGGACGGGGGTAGTTTAAATATAAATACCCTGAAGCTTCGTCAGTGGTCGGATAGCGAAATTCAATGGGCACGCTTAAATTCGAATGCACAAGCTAACTCCAAATTGTCGACGGTTGCTACCTCTCAGTGAAAATGTGGAGAACTTGGGCGGAGGAGCATGGAAGCATTGAAGCTAAGCTCTCATTTTCCGCGGTTGAGGCAAAGAACATGATGGCGGGGCAAGGTTCAAAGGAGGGGTGTGTGGAAGTTTGAGGTGGGGGAACATTTGGAGGCTTCGATTGATGTGGATGCGGACGGGATGCGCGAGATCGTCATCACTGCTCAACGACCCCATTGGTGATGGTGCTGGATCTGATTCCCGGTCCTTGGTTAGCATTCAACCAAACTTTGCCTCCCAAACCAAGACAGCGGCAAGGAAAATAACAAGCGCACGCATGACCAAGGTTCTACCAATCCGCGGCCGTGAAGCAACGAGGCACACCCTAAGATCGGCCCTCCCATCCTTCTTGTTCAATTGACCAATGCATTCTATCCAACAGACACACAACTCGGACACTTACATAGACTGCTTCGAATAAAGCTGCGGGGGAAAGCGTCTGCACAACCTGCAAGTGCGCAAGTATTGAGTTGCGGCAGTGATGGTATTGGCCACAGGCATTACCTTTTTTTTTTTTTTTTTTCTTCCCAATTGTTTATAGAGCAGATTCCTCGACCTCTTGCCATGACATGTAGGCCGGCCCGCTCGGTGGTAGTTTTGCACTCCTTCTATGAGTGACCGAGCGTGACATGACGGCAAGTCACGCACCTTCTGCTCATGGTGAAGAAAATTTTCTTCTTCTCCTCCCCCTCGGATCCTGGCAAGGGTAGACCTACCGAATACGGGGTCTCAAGCAGCCATGCAACAAACCTACCATGCTGCAACCTATCGGCTAGGAATGCAATGCTGCGATAGTATAAGTGTGTCTGGGTGCGTGGGGAAGGGAGCCGACGATCATTAGTCAATGTTGTCAATGCTGAGAACTGAGAACTCCGGGCCCCATCTCCCCTTAACGTTGCCTCCGCACCATGACCCATGATTCTAGCGTACTAAGTAGCGTAGGGTCTAGGTCGATATCGGATCCAGGAGAGTGGGGAACGAAACCAGATCTCTCGGCTGAATAGATACCGAAATCGAGCGAGAAAGAGGACTCCTGGTGAGCGATGACTCTCTCCCTTTCTCTCTCTCTCTGTCGTGGTGCCCCATAAGCAGTACACCAAATCAAAGCATCTCCATTGGCCGTCTTGGCCAAAGGACTCTGTCAAGTATTGACGTGGGGAGACTGCGATTGCGGGTGGACATTGATTCCTGCCTCTCATGCCCGCGCTTAATTCTGGGTTAGCGGTCAAATGCCCCATCTGCCGGAACGACAGCTCCGTGGGCGAGGTAGGATTAGTGCGGATGCCATCCCACACCATCGGGCGGGGACCTGGTGAGACCAAGACTGTTGGTGGAGACTCCAAGGCTCGGAGCTGAATTTATCCAGCTATTTTATCCGTGCCAATCAAGGGTCGACTCCTCCTTAGAAAGCGATCTCCTCGGACTCGAACCCGAACCTGTGGACATCAAGGGCGCTTTTGACCTTAGGTGCTGCTTCGTCGAATATTGTTGAGGATCCTCTCTCCACGCTAAGAGAATGACCGCCCATTTAGCAGAATGGAAGATGTGAGGTGATATTTGCCTGAATTGAACTGCCTGCGACCTAATGAAAAAGGAGAGAGATTGATCAAACGGCCGGTCATCTAGTGGCGGTGTGGGAGGACAATCGGAATCGGTGAGGATGGGGCTAGGCGGGTCTTCTTGCAAGTAGGCGGCACGATACTTGGGGGGTTTAATTTTGGAATGCACCGATGATGTGTCATCAAGAAGACAAGAACTCTTTGAACGGGACGGGAAGGGCATCAAACAATGTGAAATGGCAATGTCCATGGACTAAGATAGATTGATGGGTGTTGGGATGTTGATTGATTTTGGCCAAGGACACAGCAGCATCAAGGTATTTGGTATTTGACATTTGACTCACAGCCTTGGCCTTGGCTAGAACGATGAAATAGGGTGAGCGAGCACTGAGGATCTGATGTTGTATACTTCGTACTGTAATATCAACGTACCGTATCAGATATCAGGGAGGGGATGTTGACGGTTGACGAGCTTCATGTGAGAAGACACCACTGAGGTGCCGGGAGGCGGATTGTCAAACATGAATGATTGATGATTCATGATTCATTGCTACAGAGTACGGACAAATAGTATACTTCGTACGCTAGGCTTGGCTGGTTGAGGAAGTTGGCCGGGCCTTCCGTGCTGCTGTCTACGGAGTACTTCGTATCATGAAGGAAGAAGGAGATGATCACAATAACTGTAATAAATCCACTTGTGCTAAGATTGCGACTCATCTTTGTGGTCTCATCGTTTCACGTTGCACTTTAGTGCAAATGTGGGAACTTGAATTGACACCGAGAATAAGCAGGTGATGAGTCGACCCATTCTCGGACAGCATTCTCGACCCAGTTGTGCCCTGTTTTACAGAAAGATGGTGAGGAAACCGGTGGGTGGGCTCTTCCCACACTCATCAAAATTCAAATTGATTTTGGGTTAACACTGACTAGTGAGCACGCTAACAGGGATTCATGACTACTACCAGCCTGCCGTCGTCAGGACCAGACCAGGCGAACGGGTGGTGGGTCGCTCTTATCTCTTTGTAGTGTACACCAGCATCCCGCCTTCCCCCAGTTTCCCCAGCCGTTTCGACATGTCTTCGTGGAAAGTACGAAGAAGACTTCACGCGAAGTACCACGACTTCAGCAAAACTCATGATGTTACAAAGTACATCTACTTCGTAGAGGCTGGCTAGGATAAACACGAGGTAATAATGGCAGCATCAATGCCACAATAGAATTTGATGTGTCTAGAATTAGCGTATCTCAGACCCTGGTCGGGGTTGTAGTTGAGGTCCATGCAGTCCAGGAGTTATAAATATGTACTAAGTACGATTGGAACCGAGAGCTTGGTAGCAATAAGACTCGCAGATGCGAGGGTCAGGGGCTGGTCGCTCGTTTCTACCAAGTAGTGTAATTCTTACTTCGACCTATTACCGAGTACTTTATTTCATAGATCAATACGAAGTAGGGTCTTGATGGATTGATCAATCCCGACGATTATCCCCTCCAGGGTCCCGACTGGGGCCACAAGGCACTCAGTAATTTACACACTTTGAACCTTGAATGGGCAACCGAGACTACAAAGCAATTCTCCACGCTCGATCTGCTCCAATGACATATCCTCCTCGAGCTAGCACAAAGTCACGATGGAGGCTGCGGCAGCAGATTCGAGGAAGGATAGTGGAAGGGAGGAGTCGAAGGAAGAAGTACTTTGTCCAAGCTTTCAGTGGAAGGAAACAGCCTGGACACCAAAAACAAATCAAGCCTGGACCCCCCCTCCCCCCTTTTTTTTTGTTCTTTCTCTGTCTTCTCTGCCTGCCATGAACACGAGTCCCGCAAACGTTAAACCCCCCCCAAAGCGTCAACCAACAGCCTGGCATTAATTAGTCTCCGCTTTCATGCTTGACGATCTGCACGCTGCTTCTTTCAACCTTGGGTAGTGGCGCAAACACCACCTGTCTTGAGTGGTAAGGTGTGACACTGACTCTCTTCGTCCCGAGTCCTCGGTCACTCTCACATTCTGAAGTGTATGCTGCTTCGTTTGGCGTCCAGCCCTCTCTATCCTGGCCCACGGCACGGCGAATTCTAGAACCAGGCTCTAACTCAACTAGAGCAGGAGCTCGAGTTTGATTGGATCATCCTTAGTGTAGACACAGGGCGCTACCGGACCGCTCCGTAAGAGATTAGCGGAGTTTAGCTTGTTCTGAGGAGCGTGTGACCTGTCCCGCCTTCTTACACTAATCTGTCCTTTTTTCTTTTTCTTCCTTTTTTCTCTCTTAATTGTACCCTAGGCTAACCGCCGTGGCAACTGAAGGAAAAGTTTTCACAAGCATCCTACTATCTGCCAAGCTGGCTGGGGATCTTGATGCAACCGTGACAAGGTCAGGGCTATTTACCTTGCTTCATGGTGTATCCTTCGTACTCCGTAATAGGCCTGGCCTGCTCACAATGCTCCCACACATCACTCTGAATGGCACTAACGAGTGTCCCCGGTCGGCCCGTCTCTTCGACAGAACCAACAAGCCGGTTCGCCTACTATTAATATACACTAGCAATGACGAGCTGCGCTAATGCAGGCCACATCCTTCAAGGAGGTAATCTACTTAGTACTTCACATGGAAGAAGGCATTCCAGTGTCTCGCGAACCTCCATTCTTCGCCTGGCCTGGGGCTGAAGATTGGGGCTTTCGAGTATCTGCAATCGGGGACCGTGTACGAAGTACTTGTGCAAAGTACAAAGGATGGGGACCTTCAGATCCCGCGGATCGTTCCCCAACAGCCGGACCAGCTATCAGTGAGGGGAAATTACTTCGTGGTCTACTGGTCAACTATTACTTGGCACCAGGCCTCAGGTTCGCTGTCAATCACTCCCTCTTCAAGTGGAAAAAAGTTAGCGACAGCCGTTTACCTCGTGACTACGATAAATTGACATCCACCCCTGTCTGCTCATCCAAGAATTTGACACATCCAACTCGTCAAGGACCCATTTGGACTGCAGCATCTCGCACCACACTTGCAGGTTCTTACGGCGTGGAAATCTGATTAGTGTACCTCAGTATATCTGACGAAGTACGAAGTGCTCATCATCTTATAGGTACTTTACACGAATCACTACCCGACGACTTGGAACGCTGGCAAATTTGTCCTCTTCCATTGGGTCAAGTAGATTACGCGAAGTTCCACAAGTCTGCAGGAGCTGCACATCTTGTTCTAGGCCAAGGCGCCGTGTTGACACCATCCAGCGAGGATGGTGCCCTTGGATCCCTCGTGTTCGGGAGAAACGAGCTAGCATTGAATGTAGGTACAACTGCGATCTGGTGTTCTGAGTCGGTCTCACGGCCCCGCCTGTCGGAGTGACAGGAGGGGAGGTGCTGTTTGTGTGACCTTAATCTCTGAGAGTGAGATATCCTGGTTCCCAATCTACACAAGTAATAGTACAAGGAGCCGAACCGAACTAACTTCTAGCCAGAAAAGAAGTGGTAGGACTTTTTAGGGTCGCTGCAGATTAACAGGACCATTGCTGTCCGTAAGAGCACCTCTCTGTCATGTTTCGAAGAGTGCCAAGACGTCTTCTCCAATTGGCCGACCCATCCCACTGGGTTGGGATTCGCCTGTGTGGGATACCCGATCCCTTGCATTGGCCTGGTTTGGGGGCGCATCTCTCGGAACCCTGTTGGTCCCATTGATTCCCCCCATCCTAGGTTCTTAACCTGATTCAGCTCTGCTCACACTAGCTTACACGTCTACTTGCATGTGCACTAGTAGTAATTTAACACCTGCGAATGACCCATCATTCTGGTAAGTGTATTTGCCCACACGGAAATGGAAGGGGTGAGAATCCCTACCGTGGAGGGAAGACCCAGCCCCCCGGCTCGATGAAGGTTGCCTACCGCTCTGCTGGGTTTTGGGGGAAGTGAAGGTACAAGGCGAGGTACTGAAGTGTACGAAGAGGGATAGAGGCGAGCTGGTCCATTCATGGCAATGCGTAGGTAGTTGGTTGTACCTGGAGTTCCAGGTTCTCATTTCCACTTTCTTTTTTGGAATCCCCATGGCCTGGGACGAGGGGGCGGGAGGAAAATAAAATCAGCAAAACGTCCATTTTGATTCCTTATTTGGACACCATGGGACAGACTAGTGTGCAGAGGTTGTCCACGCTCGATGGTATAAGTGGAGGATGCCCCTCTCCCCTTTCCCACAATAGTAGCTCCCGACACCTCGCAATATCCCATACCCCATCATTCTCTGAACATGGATCCTCAGCCAAACTCAATCGGCCTAGGCTGGCCTGGCGACTCAAGGTTAGTCTTTGACCAAAGGGACGGGCCCATCTCTTGGTCCACATCAGATTCACAACTAACTGGGACCATGTTATATAGCGTCCTTGCACCAATGCCTCGTGATCCAGAGTTCGAGCTCAACTGTTCACGATGCGGCCCCCCATCTTCGCCGATCGGCCTTGACAACCGACCCGATGGCGTTGAGGGGCGGGCCCAGGACCATGGTGGCTGCGGCGCAGCCGCCCAGACGGGTGTAACTTCGAGCTCATATCCCACCGACTACTGTGCGAGCCTCCGCCGATATCTGACGGAGCCTCGCCGAGATGAGATGAGAGCCCTCGGTCTCCCCACTGACGCTGTTAGTAGTGATGGCACAAAAATTCCATCTGACGTGAGGCGCTACCTCCGCTATGAGGATACCTCTCGTCTCGACGTCAGCATTGGCTCTTCAAAGCTGAGTGATGATGAAAGTTGGTCGGCCACTGCCGAGGTGGACTTCCCGACCAATCCCATGGAGAGATATATCTATACGAAGGAGCCCCATGAGATATTGGCTCTAAAACTTCGACATGGTATCCATGAAGAGCCCAAGCAAGGGGCAACCCCCAGCTCGGACGGGTCCATCTCTCTTTCAGCGCCATCGGCAGCAAGTGTCGAACACTCCCTACCTCCTCAAGCCCTAGTTGCCGACCCCGAGGCGGAGAATCTTGGCCCTTCGCCTTTGGTTGAGAAGAAGATAGAGAATTTTACGGCAATGAGACGCCAGTAAGTTGTTTCCCTACCAATGCTGCTTCTTCCAAGTAATGTGCTAATACACAGGCACTCTTCTCTCCAGGCTCAGGGCCTTGGGTATTGGGCGGTTGGGAGGCCCAAACTTGTTGCATCGAACTCGCAAGCGAAAACGTCGTGATGTGGGAAAAACTGACAAAATGGGGATTAACAAGCGATAAACGCTGCAACAGAAGAGCAATGCGACGGCCTTGAGGTGACGCTGGCAAGATTGGGGGTGGCCATCTGGATAATTCAATTGTTAATGTTTATGAATCGTGTATTATTATTAAAGCTTTTTTTTTCCATTTCCGTTCATCTTCGAGGGTGGAATTTAATAATAGAAGCAACGCTTGAGCTGCTCCTTCCCATGGTGAAGCTTCAATGTTGTGTGTGATTCAATTGATTATTCTAGTAGCAGAGTATGCTCTTAAGCATCAATGTACGAAGTACAGCCAAATGAAGCTTGAGCTGTGCTCCAATGCAATGTCCTCATTGCTAGACTAGAACAGCAGGGTCAACCCACACGTCAGCTTCACGACTGCACACCAGCCAAGGCTAGACAAGGCCAGAGCACAACAAGAGATTTCCTACAAACCACTCTAGGGGCTCCCCTTTTGGCCTTCCTTTGTCTCTTTGTTTCTTTCTTTCTCCTTACCCTCCCGATGCCACGAAAAATATCTTCCAAGCTGCCCACTGCAGCCCTTGTATAATACCTACGAGCACACAAAGCAAAACACAGCACTTTCTCTTGCACAGCTGCCCCCTGGCAGCCCAAACTCCACACCCGACGAACCCCTCCATTACAATCCCCCTTATGATCAATCTCGTTGAACCCCCCATTTTCTTTAATCTGTCTCGTGTTACCTGTTTCGCATTGGCAGCCAATACACAATGCTGTCGGAAACTCGACCGCTGCTGATGCCGCAGAACCGCAAGCTGCGGCATCTCAAGGGAATCTACCTTCGCAACCTCAGCTTCTCCCGTCCCGAGGACCGCACGACCGACGACGCTGCGCTAAACGGATCCAACTCGACAAATACGAGGCCGTCTATTAGGGATCAGCGCAATGCGAGGTCCTCCGAGAGTTCGGGTTCGGGGAAGGCAGCGGCGAGGAGGGGCTCGATGCTGACGATGGTGAGCGCCGTGGAGCGGCAGAAGAAATTGGAAGGAACGGTGGACGAGAAGGTTGCTGATGGGTTCTTCTCTCTGCACTGTGAGGGCGAGGAGGAGCCTCTCTATATCAGCGAAGTTGTCGAGAGGTCCTCGGTGAGTTCCTTCCCCATTCCCCCAGGGACGATTCCAAATTGGAAAGGAGAGTTACTCATTGAATATGCGCGTTCGCGAGCTAGAACTTCAACTTTCAATTCTTCGACCTGACAAACCTCCACCCCGGAATTACGAGAACAGCCGAACTCACTGTCCGATTCTACACCCGGCGACAAGGCGTCTGGACTTTTCTCCTCGAAGAATCCGTGGACCTTAAGACGCTCCAATTCATCGACGCCCTAGAGAACCAACACTTTCCTGCCAACGGCCTCATCTTCCACCTCACCGACGGCATGTACTCGGCCCACACCGCAGGCCCGCCAAGGAGGCCCAAGTCTGCTCCCGCCGTGCCCACGTCGTCGTACAACGCCCTGATGAAGCTCGCTACTCTCGACAACTCCATCCAGGACGCCCTCGCGACACAACAGGCCATCGCGGCGCAGATCAACGACATTCTCGACAAGCGACCAACCGACAAAGTCCCCATGGCTAAAGATCGTCTGGATCTCGCGAAGAAATACGTATCCCAAGAGCGGCGCGCTCTAGCGGCGTCGGGGAAACGCAAGAACGAACTGAAGCAATCGATTCAAGCCCGGCGTGATGCGATACGAGAAGGTCGAGCTATGCAGGAAAAGGCAGAGCTTGATGTCGCCAATGCTCAAGGGAAGCTTGGTTCTTCGCGTGATTCGGTCGCGGTGACGAAGGAGCAGATCCACGGCCAAAGACGCCGCATCTGCTCCGATCTCAGTGATATATTCGATATACGACCGGTACCCGACGGCCCGCCGTTGTCTTTCCAGATATGCGGCCTCCCCTTGCCCAATACCACCTTCGACGCCGCCACCTCCCGCAGCACGGATGAGAACGCTCTATCGGCGGCGCTGGGACACGTCGCCGCCCTCACCGACTCCCTCCAATACTACCTATCCACGCCGCTACCGTACCCCATCACACCCTTTGGCTCGCGAGCGACCATCCGCGACGACATCTCCCTCCTAACAGACCTGACAGCGCGATACCAAACCCACGGAAGGGAATTCCCCCTCTACCTCCCCAAAGGCGGCTCGACGGCCGCGCACTTCCGCTTCGAGTACGCCTGGTTCCTCCTGAACAAGGACATCGAAGCCCTCTGCGCCTCGCAGCACCTCCGCATCATGGATATCCGCCAGACGCTGCCGAACCTGAAATACCTCCTCTACGTGTGCAGCGCCGGCACGGACGAAGTCCCCGAGCGCAAGAAGGGAGGCGTGAGAGGCCTTTGGATGGGTGGCGCCGGTACGAGGACGAGCAGGGCGTCGCCGACGGTGGCTTCGTTGGATGGCGTCGGTAGCGAGAGTCCCAGCGTGGATGGGGATGGAGAGGATGGGAGTGTTGGACCGCAGAAGGGCTTGCCTTTTGGGGAGGCCGAGTTAAAGCTGAGCTTGAGGAGGAAGGGCTTGCATGCAGGTCGGGGTTAGGCAATTGGCTTCTTTTTTTTTTTTTCTCTCCTTCTTTTCTCTATTACTTCTTTTGCTGGGCGATGGCGGGAAATATTGCCTTGAGCCCCAAAAAGTTCAGTACACTTGGTACATATGGAAACAGACAGATATTCCATTTACGCAACTACATGCAACCCGAGCATTCCCAATGCCCCAGATAAATGCAACTAGATACCCGATGATAATAATACAAAAAAGTGTACACACGATGCGCTGCCTCCAAACGACAGCACCTTCCCCCCTCTGCTTAAAGCACTTTCTCGTATGCGCCATCTCATCTCAGTAATGCTCCTAGTAGCTAATACACTCTCAAGGCGGTTACAAGAAGGGAGAAACAAGAAAGAAAAATGGCAAGGGAA
>JUDQ01000560.1:0-16842 GCA_000812075.1 Scedosporium aurantiacum
TCTTTCTTATTATAAAAAAGAATAGTAGATATTAGTTAATTAATAACTATTAAAAGATAAACTAAATATTAATAAAGGATACCTTTACTTTTTTTAGTATAGAGGAATTTTTAGAATAGATAATATAATATATTATATTTATATTTATTAACTTATTTTCTAGCTATAATTAGGGTCTACTTATAAAAATAAGTTAAGACCTTATAGTTTTTAACTTTCCTATTAAGCTATTAAGGATATATATATTACTATAGGAAGTTATTAACTTTATTAGTTAGTTTATAAAAGTAGTTATTATAATCTTCTATAATTTAATATTATATATTATAATAGTATATCTTAATAATATTATAGTAAAAAAACTAATAAGTATTTATAATAATAAAAAGGTATATAAACTATTTAATATAAGATTATATATCTTTAAATATTTATAAAATATTAATAAAATATTATTAAATTTAAAACTAGCTAGTTATATAGCTTTTATAGAAAAGATAAAGTAGTTAAAGTTAGCTTATAATATAGTAAGATATCTTTATAGTTATAGAAAGAGGTTGCTTATAAATTAGAATATCTAGAAGATTATAAAGTAATAAGCTTATAAGAATATTAAGGAAGTTTAAGGTTTCTTTAGGATTACTAGATTTTATAGAGTATAGGTATTTAAATATATTATTAAAGCCTTACTATTTACTAAACTTTTAAAAAAAGGGGTTATCTTTATTTAGATAGTTAATTAATAGGAAGCTATAGATTCTTTAAAGAAAGCTTTCTTATTAAAGCTAATTCTAAAGGTTTTAGACTACTTAGAGAATATAGGTTTTATTTATTTAACTATAGATATTTTTTTATTAAAGTAGAAAGCTATCTTTACCTAAGTCTTTAGAACTAAATAATATCTTATTTAATTTAAAAGTAATATCTAAATATTTACTAAGTAAAACTATAACTAAACTAAATATAAATACTAAAGAGTCTTAGCTACTTTTAGGAGGCTAAGAGTATATTTTATAGAAATCTATTTTATTTTTAAAATTAATTATTAAGTTTTTATATACTAGCTTAATAGCTAATTTTTTAAAATTTTAAGTATACTAATTATTTAATAGATTATTTATATCTAATTATTTAATTTTAAAGTTTATTATATTTAAAGAAAAGATAATATTATAATAGATATTCTTTTAAGGAAAGAACTAAGTCTATTTAATATATAGGAAAGAGATAATAAATAGGACTTAGATAACTTTATTAATTAATAGATCTTCTATATAGAGGTCTTATAGCTTTTTAATAATATTTACTTTAATAAATATTAATAAATTATTTAATTTCTACTTTCTTTTAAAAGGCTACCTAGAATAACTATTAAGGAATATTATACTTTTAAGAAAAGAGTAGTAAAGTTTAGAGTTAAGTTTAAGATCTTATAGTTAAGAAGTTGTAATAGTTATAGTAAGAGGAGAGT
Organism: Scedosporium aurantiacum; assembly: GCA_000812075.1. Lineage (NCBI taxonomy): Eukaryota > Fungi > Ascomycota > Sordariomycetes > Microascales > Microascaceae > Scedosporium > Scedosporium aurantiacum. The sequence goes on from JUDQ01000560.1 coordinate 1,472, forward strand.
AATTAATAGTAAAGAGGAAAAGAGGATTATTTAGTAAAAATAGTATTAAGAATTAGAATATAAGGGGAGGGATAATATATTTTAATTAATTAGTAGGTTTTACTATTAGGAAGGTCTCTAAAGATAAGTAGTAGAGAAAATTAAAAGCTACCTTAAATATTAGAAGTTTAATTTTAAAAGATTTTAAGATTATTTAATTTTAACTTTTTTAGATTACTTATTTTAAAAAGTTTATATAGATATCTAATATATATTTTCTAGTTATAGATATTACTATTTAGTAAAGGTAAAGTATAATTTAACTAGATATATTGTAGTTAGTAGTCTAGTAAGTACTATAGTAAAAGCTATTATAAAATAGTTTTTAAAGTTAGTTATTAGTTTTTTTAGTCTTCTAACTATTATTATTATTAATAGTAGACTAGAAAATAAAAAAGAATTACTAAAACTATTAAGGAAGTATAATATCTACTAAGTATAGATTTTAGTATATAATTTTTAAGTAAATAGAATTATTAAAGTTAGATATTATAGCCTTACTAGTATTTTTATAAAGTTAGGAGGAGGAGAGAAAAGATAAGTAAAGATTTTTAACTTTACTTTATTAGTTAATAGAGTTATTATTAGGGTATTAATAAGATATAATCTATTCTATTTAGTTTTTAGATATAAGCTAATATTATCTATAGAAATTTAAATTTTTATATAGTAGTTAATTAACTAAGAAGAAGTTATAGATTATACTTAGCTTATTTTATTAAAAGTTAGAATTTTTAAATAGAAAGAGGCTAATATAGAGCTAGTATAGTAAAGAGTTATAAAATACTATAAAAAGCTAATAGTAAAAATAGATAAAAATAATATTTTTAAAAAGAGAATTAAACTATTTAAAATTAAAGACTTAGTATTCTTATATAATAATATAAAGTAGAATAATATATCTACTAAAAATAAGCTTAAGTTAAAATAGTATAAACTATTTTATATTATTAAAATCTATAAAGAAGGGAAGAGTTTAAAGTTTAAAAAGTTTAATAGTATATTAATTAATAGCTTTTAGTTATTATATTAAGTTAAAAAGTTTTTTAATAATAATAGATAGTAGGTAAGTAAGATAGACTTATTAAATAATATTTTAATATTTAAAGATATTAATAAAGTTTTAGAAGAAGAAGATAATTATAATTTTCTACTATATTTAGAAATTTAATTTTTATAGAAATTTAATTTTAATCTAGATAAGTATAAAGACTTTACTAGTTAGGGGGAGGATTAATAAAGTAAAAGGTAATATAGTATAATATATTAAATAATAGTTAATTAAAAACTTTTTTTTATTTAATATTTATTATTTTTATAGTTTAAACTTATTATTTAAAGTTCCTATTTACTTTCTTTTTATTATAAATTATTTTTTATTTTTATTTTCTATTTATATTTTAATTAATTAACTAAATTAGATTTACTATCTTTTTATAAAAGTAGAAGTAAGGATAGAAAGTTATCTTCTAAATACTAATATAGAATATTATTAGAGAGGCCTATTACCTTAAGTAACATCTTAGTAATCTTTATTAAAAAAGTTAATATTATATCTAAAATTATTATTATCTTCTATATTTCTAAAGTATTTATTTATAATTAAAACTAAATAACTATATTTATAAGCTTCTATATAAAAAAGATAGTTTATATAAGCTTTATTTTAATAGCTATTTAAGGAAATATATTTATTAAAAGGAAATATAATTAATATAAAAGCCTTAAAAAATTAAGTAAATCTAATAGATAATAGCTTATAAGTATACTTATTATAAGTAATAGGGTTTTAATAGCTATAAAAGATTATTATAAGCTTTTTAGTATAATTACTCTAATATTTAAAGAGCTTCTTTATTAAGATCTTATAAAAGTAATTAATTATCTTTAAAATAAATATATAATTATAAGCCTTTAAAACTAATTTTAATTAACTTTAAATATAGATAGCTATAAAAGCAGCTTTTATAATTATATTTAACTTTAATAAGTAATAAAAGAAGTTAGTAGCTATACTTTTAATATTATATTTTTTAATAGCTTTATAGTTAATTATCTATTTTAAAAATATAAAATTAGATATCTTTTAAATATAGATAATCTTATATAATTATAAAATAGTTAATTAATTAGTTTTTTAATTTTTAATATTATAGGAAGAGTAGTTAAATAGGACTTATATTAGAAGCTACTTCTAGCTCTACTTACTATATTTTAAAATTAGGAACTTTAGTTAGCTAATTAATAAAAGGGAATTATATTTTTAAATTAAATTTTCTAAGATAATTATTATTAAGTATAAGCCCTTACTTATATAAGTCTTTAGCCTAGAATTAGCTTATAGTAGAAGTTATTAAAAAAGATAGTAATAAGTAAAAAAGATAGTAATAAATAAAGAAGATAGTAATAAAAAAGATATAAGGTAGGTTATTTTAAATAAACTATTTAAAAAAGGAAATAATTATTTAGGAGAGGAAGGAATTAAGTTAGTAGGAATAATTTATTATAAGCTATTTACTACTAAATCCTAGAATTATAAACTATAATAGTAATTATAAGATAAATTATTATAATAAATAAACCTATTTATACTTTTTTCCTTTTCTAATACCCTAATACCCTTATAGCTAATTACTATAATCTTAATCTCTCTATAAAAATATATCCTCTTATCTTACTTTCTTCCTCTCCTATTCTCTTTTCTATATATTTTTATTTAACTTTCTAAACTTAATATCTTTTCTTTTCTTCTTAGTAATATAGTATTCTCTTATATAGGACCTTTTAGCTAATAGGTTAAAGTCCAATTCCCTAATCTCTTACTCTCTAGCTACTATAAGCAGCTTATACCTAAATATCTTAATATCTTATTAAAAGAAATTAATTATATAATAATAAGCTTTTAATAAATTACTTTCTACTTAAAAGATAAAATAAGACCCCTCCTTAAGTAACTTAACTTTCCTTAATAGTAGAAATATTTAGATATTAAGGAAATTACTTAAAAAGAAAATACCTATAAGATACTATTTTAAGACCTTATAGATAACCTCTATACTATAGATAAATAGCTAGTAAAAAAAGATTAGCTAAATAGAAAGGAAATTACTATTAGTCTAGTTTTTATTATTTTAAAACTAACTAAAGTTAAAATCTACTTATTATATTATTTTTTAAGTAAAGCTAGCTCTTTTTCTTTAAAATAGTTAATTAACTATAAAGGGGAACTTTTTAATTATAATTAGATAAATAAGATATTATAAGTAAAGGAAAACTAGTTTTATATCTTTATCTTCTATTATAAGATAGATTAATATTAGACTTTAAGTATCTAAAATAATTAGAATAGTAAATTCTATTATTAAGATACTTTTAAAAATAATAAAGTAAAATAAAATAATATTATTATATAAGTATAGGAAAAGACTTTTAAATCTTATAGTATTTAAAAATACTTTTTACTAATAGTCCCCTTCTAGTACCTTTAAACCTCTTAGGAATATAGCCTATTATATATACTTAATATATTTTTCGTTTTTTACTCCTAATATTAAATATATATTATAGGGGGAGGTCTAGTAAATATCTATTTAGCTAAAAGCTAGAAAGAGAAAGGGTATATTATAGAGGTAAAAGTAAGAGAGGAATTTAGATAATTTATAAAATAGTTTAGAAAGTTAATTTATATTTTTTTTAGTAACTTTATTAATATCCTTTTAAATTTATTTTTTCTTCTTATTTTTAAAAAACTTATAAGACTACTATATTATAAAATTAATTAAAGATATTTTACTTAATATAATATAAAGTTTAATTTTAAAGATAAAGTTAAGAAACTAAAAGCTAGTATTTAGGAGAGAAAGATATTAGAAAAAGAGATCTAGGATTTAGCTAAGTAGACTATTAAAGAAAAAGGGGGTCTATAGGTAATTAATACCTCTAAATTTAAAAAAATAATTAAGATAAGAAAAATTAATCTTTTATAAACTATTAATTAATAAGTTATAAACTATAATTTATATAGGGAGGCTACTTTTAGGGGTTCTCTTTTATAGCTATATTTATTAATTATTAGCTTTTTTAAGATAGCTAAGTCTCTAATAGCTATTAAGTCTTTATTTATTATTAAGTTTTTATTAGTTATTAAATCTTTTTAAAAAGGTATTTTAAAAAGCTTAAAAGTCTTTAAAATAGTTAATTAACTAAATTCTACTATTAAGATTAGCTAGAGGATAGTTAATATACTTAGTAAAGAGATAAAGTAAGAATATCTATTTTAAGAATTCTTTAGATTTATTAAATCTTCTAAAAAGGCTATTAACTTTAGTATTCTTTAGTAGTCTATTTAGCTAAGTTCTTATTCTCTAGCTATATTAAATATTCTAATATAATATCTTTATTTAAAAAGGTCTTTTATAAAGCTATTAAGTTCTATATTATTAGTTTTACTCTTATTACTATTAATTTACTATAGTTTAAAAGAAGGATTACTAAAGCTAGTTATTAAAAACTCTATTAATAGCCTAGTATTTAAAATAACTTAATAATAAACTAGGTCCTTTATTACTATTCTTACTATTATATATAGTTAAGTTTTATATTTTTAAGATATTAAAAATAAAGAACTAGATATAGATAAGTTTCTAGAATAGGTAAATACTTTTTAGAAGATAAGATTAGTTAAGTATTTTTAAGATAGATAGAAGTAATAATAAATAATATATTATATTAAAATATCTAATATCTATAGCTAATTAGTATAGGATACTTTTTTAAAGTAATTAAGAAGAGTATTATTAAAGTAAGGGGTAAGAAATAGTTAATTAATAGTTTTCTATTACTATTAGAGTTTTTTATATTTTATATACCTTTTTTACTTATTTTAAGTCCTTGCCTATAGTATAAAGTAATAACTTAGGGGGAAGTATATAGTAGGGATAATAGTAATAGTAGAGTAGAAGAATGTTTTTCTAGTATAAGTGTTATTTTATTTTATTATCTCTTTTATATAAGAGGGAGATATCTTTTAAATAGAGAATAGATAGGTTTTTTAAGTCTTCTTATTAAGCTTCTTTTACTTTATATTTCTTTATACTTTTTATATTAGTTTTTTATTTATTCTTTTAGTTTTTTTTATAGTTTTTAATTTAAAAATAAGTTCTTTATTTTATCTATCTATTTTTAAAGTCTTCTTTTATTCCCTAGTAATACTAGGCTACCTATTTTAGCTTGGTAAATGTCCCTAAGGTGTTCTAAGTGACTACTATAAGAGTGAACTAAAACCTCTTTTTATTTAGAGGTTGACTTCTTTTCCTATTGTGAAGTAGCTCTATTTCTATTGATTAATAGGAATTATTATTAAAGCTGAGGTCTATTACTATTTTATAAGAGGTTTTATAGTAACCTCTTATAAGAGCCTTCTATTTAACTATTTTTTTTATTAGTGATTAAGTAGGCTATACTATTCTACTTTAATATTTTAGTATATAGTTAAGTAGATTTAATTATTATATTTATATATTATAATAACTTTAGTAATTTTAAAGATAGTAAAGTTATTAAAGTTTAATTTTTAAAATTTTTTTACTTTATAAAGTTTATTTATAGCTTTTAATATTTTTATAAATAAAACTAATTAATTTTTATATATTATATAAAACTTTATATAATTAAATAAATTTTAAAAAAGTAAATAAAATATTTATAGTAATATAAAGATATATAATTTTTAAAACTAGTTAAAGTAATAGTAATATCTAAAAGTATTATATTAGCTAGAGAAAAAAAAAACTTATATCTATATAGTCTATTTTAAGCTCTCTTAAGCTTATTTTAAATCTTTTTATAATAACTTTAACTTTATAGTTTTCTATAGGGTTAGGATATACTTTAGTTACTATAATTATCCCCTTCTCCTTCTATCTAGCTATATAAGTCTATACCTCTTACTTACTTCTAAGATAGCTTTAGGTAGTATTGAGCTTATTATATCCCTATTATTAGAAAATGTCTAGGGCCTTTATAAGATTATCGAGATCTGTGATTCTGCCACCCTGCGATAGGTCGGGCCCGAAGGTCATGAGACTAAGAATAATGCGGGGCTTAGAGGATGGTTGGGCGGTGGACATGGTGTTCCCTATCAGTTGAGTTTCAATACTCTGTGAGGGTTCCGCCTTCGCTTGCTAGTACCTAGAAGCAGTGAAAAATAGATACCTTTAGCAAATTGTGATCGTGAGGAGTAACCAGGTCGGGCTGCACTCGACAAAGAATCTTTTGATGTGTATGCTTCTAACCCCCCCTCATCATCAACGCTTCCCCGCACGTTGTCCTACCTGAGGGATGCAATTTAATAGGATAGAGAATATCTCTGTGACGTGAGCCGTGACCGTTTGAATCAAGATATCATCTAAACATTTTAAAGCTACTTTGTTCCATATCTCCCATTCTCTTTGCGTGAGCTGAAATTATAGACGATGTACTATACGTTTGTGTTATAGGAGGTCGCAACTTTGTCGAAAGGCACGGACAATCTTTAGTAGAGGAAGAACCAGAAAAGAAAAATGCAGGATTATTGAAAGAATCTTGGGAAGACCCAGGATCCCGACCCATTTAGGGTAATAAACAGCTTATAGATCTTATCGACGGCCGATCTTGTGGGATGTTTGACCTTGAGTATTCGTAAATTTATCAAAATAGCCCTTTCGCCGTGGGCGATGCAATGCGGTTGTATATCAGACTCGGGCTAACGGGGTGGGAACGCTGGTGAGGATATGGTCGGTGTCCTGAGTCGCGCAGGGAGGTGCCTTATGGTGCAAGATGATTTGGCAAGCGGTTTAGTGCGAGGTCATTTCCCAGAGGTTATGGTATTCTTGACACTCTCTGGGCTATCATCTGAGAGACGTGTAGGATTGTATGACTGCATTATACTTGTGCAACTGGCCATGAGAAAAGGGCCCGTTACCGTGGGATGCCACTGCAGTTGAAAGCGGCGGGCATAGCTGTGAAGAGCAATACAGGGATACCGAATACTCACTCTGCGCATTGTTCCTACCGAGATATTACACAGTATTAAGGAAGACCTGTCCCTGGATGACGTGCATATTTTTGCATCTAGCTTGTCGGAAATTGGGCGAGGTGTATCTATAGAGTTACCTGATGGTGATAACCATGCACGTCTTAGGGCGACCAACGACACGGAATATACAGGGAGTACTGCTCCAACCGTATTTATTCTAGGGGATCACCTAGAATATATCTTACAGCACGCAGCATTTAGTACAGTCCCTAGGCCAATACTCAGCATAGCAATTTCATTATAATCATCTGCGAAGATCCATTTAAAAGCCACTGAATATTTCTGTCCCCGAGTCTCAGTCTATCTCAGCAGTCCAGCGACAGTTGAGTTATAGTCGCTGACGCACTGGCCGAGAAGGCCCGAGGTCAAATCGGCCGTCGAATTCTTCAAGGCAGCCTTGAGTTCACTTGTTCCGCAGGCCAATCCCAAGACAAAGGCTTGAGAGACAAAGTCCGCCATGGACGGGCTCGTGTGGGTATGGTCTTGCGGGAACCCTGCGTTGACAACAGCAGCACCCGCATTCTTCATCGCCTGCGCCGTGTACTGACCGTGTGCTACGAAATGAACTCCCTTGGCTGGTCCCCCAAGCTGAGAAGCCGCGAGCCACGTGTAATAGAAAAAGCGAGATGGCGCCCAGGCGAAGGACCCTGACTCCCAAGGGTTGTTGGGAGTCGTTTCTGAGAGAATGACTTTGGCTCCCTTATCAAGAAACTTCGTAGAAGCCTGCTTAAGGTACCACGGGAACGTGTGGACTGTCTCCGTGACACCGCTGGAGACCCGTTAATTCTATCTACCCGCAAGACAACACCGTGAGAAATCTCTTTGACAAGAAGCTTACTTGTAGACCGTTGAACAAGTCTCCCCTCCATCTCCGAAGCAAGCGGACCTCCCGTTGTCATTATTGAGCGATCCTCCGTCGTTCTAGAACAAGCGGGTGAGCGAACGAGGGACATTGTGCCAGGTTGAACCTTGAGCAGCCAAACAAACGTACATGGCCGAACTCGATTACTACGAAATCCCCACTCTCGACCTGCGCAAGCACCCCGTCGAACCTGCCCTCTCGTGTAAACGATCGAGCGCTACGCCCGCCGATGGCATGGTTGACGACGGGCTCATTTAGCGAATATTGCAGATACTGGCCCCATCCGTCGATAATGCCGTTTCCGCGGGCCATCGTACTGTCACCGCAGAGGTGCACCGTGGCGGTGGCGCCGGCGGCCGCGAGGACGAGAGCAGACAAAGGTCTCGAGAGCATTTTGGCAGGTTTGGTAGTTTTCATAGAGAGTGAGGAATAAAAGTAGGTTGAGCTCGTAGCTTTTAGGGCGGGCGGGCAGCAGGCATTTTTTGTCCGTGGCAATTAAGAGAACGAGCAGCTCGGCGATGAATTGGTGGCGGTTAAAACAACTGGATTTATCCGTTGTTACCTTCAGTTCAGTCCCATTCCCGCGCCAGTCACATTCCAACACTAGATAGACTAGAAAAAGGAAGAAAAAAAATTGAAGTAAATTCGGGCCGGGGGGCTTTAAAAGAGCATTGTACCCTACTCGAAAGTGGCATAAAGGTAATTAGGGTTGACACTCCAAGAGAAGGGGAAAGGCTCGTAACATTTACTATATAATATAAAGAGGAAACTAAGTTGTCCAATCTAATTCTGTCTAACCTTCAGTCTAAGATCTAAGATCCCATGGCATCCTATTGCCACGGCTGTGGTCCATGATTGTGCTCATTAGCCTGAGATTGGGCGCTAACATTGTTGTGGTTATCGTTGCGACCACGGGGTACAGGTTCAGCTATGATATTCTGCCCAAGTTCCATTGGTGGTAGCCACGGTTGAGGCAAGGGGACTCCATGTCCAGGGTAGGTCAAGGCCAGGCGCTGGTTGTTTGTAATATGAGACATTGTCGGTTGAGTTCCACTAGGGTCGCCGCCTGACCGCACATATGCCGATAATGGTGCCCGACCACTGCTGCTGCTGTTCATGCTTCCCCGTTGCCCACGCCCACTCTGGTGATATTCCAAAGAATCTGTGTTTTCCATATAAATAGGAGATCCGGTCGTAGGTATTTCAAGAAACGAGCTGGAGTCTAGGCCGGAGTTCGACATGGCTGTGCTATGGGGATTGAATGAGCTATGGTGGTCCTGGATGAGATTCCTCTGGAAAGGGGATTGGTCTGGGACAGGCAAATATTGGCCGTAGCCTTGATGATCTCCCACGGGGTTGTTTATCATGGCCTGGAAATGAGTTTCCCCTAAGTCTGCGGACATGGACGGTGGCAGCGAAGGAGCCGCGGATGGAAGGGCGTTGGTCGTCGATCGGGAGCGTGAGTATGGAGCAGAAAGAGGCTGAGGAATAACGGCCAAGTCAGCAGCGAGTGCATTGTAGGTCTGTTCTCTGCCAGTTATGGGCGGGAGCCCAAGTCGTCTTGAAAATTCCTCTGTCCATCGGTCAAGAATCTCTCTAACTCCTTGTCCCCCACGGCCGTTAGCGACGGAGTTCAGGATCTCATTGACCGTGTCCGAGCTCGCCAATCCCTGGCGGAATTCTATCCAGGATCGATAAGGGAATATGACCGTATTCTGGTCATCTTGGTCTGATACCTCCAAGTCAGCAAGAGAAACTTGAGTTTGGTGTTGACGGGGTGGATAAAACTGGGAATACTCACAGGGACTGGGCATGTCTTCGTTCTCGGGCCAGTCGGGAAACAGCACCTTGAAGATTGCGTACCAACATTTCTCCTCGGAACTCTTTCCCGGATGCATCTCCTTTGACATCAGTTTCTCAGACTGAACGGCGTCGAAGCCTTCCTCATAATCAGTCACCCGCTCTCGTTTTACACAAGGTGTATGGCCCCTGATCTCGTCATGGGGAAATCGCGCCAGGCAGATATGGCATCGCCAGTCCTGCACTCGGGAGTGTTCCTTCTTCAAGTGGGATCTGTTACACTGGTATTAGCTTTCGTTCGAGAAGTACGGGCAATCCCGTTGGCAAAGTCGTCGACCGATGACCGGCGTGTTCCGAAGTAGGCTTACTTTAGCCGGTAAATATTCTCAAACCCTTTACCGTTACAGGCTCCAGTATGATATTTCACTGCGTTTCTCTGGTGATATGGACATGCAAAACGACGTCCGTCTGGATTTGTACGACGAGAGCGTTTATTGAAGGCGCCTTGGTCCTCTCCGTAGTCATCTTCATCAGACTCTTGGACCAGCTGGTGTCTCCCTCGTTTGCGGTTCGAAGTCGTAGGGCTTCGATTCTGGCGTGGCCCGCCCGACGTCTCGGGATCCTTGGTGGTATTGCCGGTCGAAGGCGTTTCGGACTGGTTGCACTTGCGGAAACATAGACTAAGAAGAATGGCTCTGAGCACCGTGTCAACCCAAGACGGCTGAGTCTTAACAGGGCCGGCACTCAATACCTGGAGCTGGTCTTGTCTGGCGGTCCCTAGCAGGAATTCCAGGGTCTTCCGTCGGCCCCGGCTGACAGCGTGATGGATTGGCGTCCATCCGTGTTTGTCCCGGCTTTCTATTTCGGCGCCTGATTCAAGAAGCAGGGAGACAATAGGAATGTGACCGAGTGCGGCGGCTTGAGACAGGGCGCTCTCGCCAGTGCGTTCGTCAGAAGTCTCGGCCTTCGCACCTGCTTCTAAGAGAAGCCGGATGACTGTCCGATGGGCACCGCGAGCGGCTATCCACAACGCAGAAACACCGCTCTTGCGATCATTGCAGTCAGAGCCGGCTTGAAGTAGGAATTTGACGACATTGTCATGTCCATGAAATGCAGCCCAATTCAATGGTGTTTGGCCATATATCTGATCCCGATGATTCACATCTGCGCCCCTCTCAACCAAGGATTTGCAGAGATCGATATGTCCCATCGCAGCCGCAAAAGACAAGGGGGTCTGGCCGCAATGATCCTCATCGTTGATATCTTCAAGGCTCTCTCCCCAGACACCTGTACCAAGCCACGGTAAGCCAAAATAGGACATGATGTGTACTGCATTGGTCTTCCGCGGCTTAAACAGGCTGCGGTCTGCAAAGAGTTGATTATGAAGATAGGCCCATCGATCGATAAACTCGTCTTGGAATAGAGGCGACTGCCACGCCTTGTCTGCCCTGGGCCTCACACCCATTCGGCCAGCTTGACCCAGATGTTGCATGCCATATAGCACGGCGTATTCCAAGAAGTGGAATGAAGCAATTGCCTTGTTGGCATTTGGAAGTTGCGGGAACGTAAAGCTCTGGTGCTCAAACGTTGCATTGACGTAACCGAGGCATATCAAGGCAGCATGGAAGTGCAAATCGCCTTTGCCACCTTGGTCCCAGTGTGTCACCAAGGCAGATGAGGCTTCCCTCAGTAGGAACTCCTTGACGCTTATGTGGATGAGTGTTACGGTCGGTCCAAAGACACCGCTCACGCCGTTTTCCAGCGTTGGGACTTCTGGCAAGACCTCGATGAGACCGCCACATAAAACGGGGAGCTGGGCGGCTATGTCCTGTGGAACGACTTCCCTTTGTGTCCTTTGTGTGTTTTCTAACTTGCCGTCTGTTACCAGAGCCGCCCACAGCTCGCCAATCGTAAGCGGTCGCCGGGCGCACACCACTAAGGTGAGAGCATCGCGGGCGGCCCTCTTGAGTCGATCGTCGCGTGAGTTCCGAACACGTCTCAGAATAGTCTTATATGCCGCATCAAGGTCCGTAGGCAGCAGCGCCAAACGTTGTGATATCTCAAAGGGCTCTAGGGCTGATTCGCGAAGCAGAATCGACACCGCTAAGTTCGCCCAAAGAAACGAACCTTCAGCCTTTTCCATAATGGTTTGGGTCGGCTGTTGAGAGGAAAAGGCTGAGGGATAGAGGCTCTGCCAGACCATGCATTTGTTATCAATATACCTCAGTATGTCGAAGGAATTGTTGTCCTCCATGCGGATTTCTGACGCTGAGGTTAAGGGAGGACGATTCCGGGAAGAGAAGAGCGTCCGAATGCGCCGGCGAGTATTGGAAGTAACGCTGAGGCGCTGGATTAAAGAAATAACCCTGTCTGGGTCATCACATTCGTCCAAGGCGTCAATCACGAAACAGAAGGAATAATCACCCAGGGCTGTTGACTTATCGATCATGCGTAGGAAGCTCTCCGTTAGCTCATCATCATCCCATGGCCAGTCCGAGCCGAGGATCTCTTTTCTCTTGGTTAATGAGGCAAATATTTCGAACGTTAGGGAGGACGGAGTCGACTTTAGGATTTGATACAAGAGAGACCTGAGAAGGTTCTTCACGGAGCCATTTGCGGTGAAGAAGAAATACGCAACCGACGTAGAGCTCGTGGTGTCTTCCGCCAAATAATGCTTGATAAGGTGCTTCATCAAGGTAGTTTTGCCGCTTCCTGGCTTGCCGTGGAGCCACAACATCCCAGAACTCTGGGTTTTCCAGGACCTGTAGGCCTCATGTTCGAGGATCCAATCACATGTGCCCTGAGCGGCATCTGGAGCATTGGTGAACGCATCTTCAAGTTCGAGACTTTTGAGCACCTCTAAAACCATAATAAGCTAATCGTCATACCGCATTTCGGGGTAGGAGGGAGCTTACCGTGTTCCGCTGCTGAAAGAGTCGGACGCACCGTGAGCTGGTCTGTACCGCTGGGTGAGAGAGTGATATTTCGCAATGACTCGAGAAGTTTTATGTAAGACAGGTCATTGCGCGAGGTGAAACGGCACAAATCCTGAAAAGTGTCACTGTGTCAGAGACGAAATACCACTAAACGGCCGAAGTTCTTACATGATGATGGCTGTGTAAAGGAATTTGCGGGAAGTCCCACAATTCCTCCTGGTTGCTGTCAACAGCCTGATCAAGATGGGAAGCGTGAGTCGTTTGTGTTCGCTCGCCGACCAAAGAACCCTGGGCAGATGGACTCACCCTGAAGTCGCAGCCTGGTAACGGCAACTCTTCATAGAAAGACACGATCTTCCAGGGTAGACCGTGGAAAGGTAACAGTGCGAACTGAGCGACAATCTGTTGCATTAATTGAATGGCAACCATGGTGACGTTGTTCGGCTCGTTAATACCGAGGGCAATCCTAGAAATACTGGTACGTAGTTCGAATTTTGAGTTCGAATGGGGCGTCCCTAGGAAGATGACCCCCTGTGTTGCGGGAACGATGTCGCCGAGTAGCTCCTCGCCTCTGTCTTGGAATGCTCTGCTGAGAGCGCATTTGACAACCAACCCACCAAGGCTGTGGCAGATAAATAGTAGCCGTCGTAGTTTCTGAAACGCGTCGGCGGTTAGCAGATGTAGAGAATCGTTTCCTCAACGACCGTTGGGGCGCCAGAGGAGTTGAAGCAAAGGAAGATGTCTGTGCCTAAGCCCGCGTTCGAAGGAGAGACCTACCTTAACGCTGCCCTCCGCCAGCCTCAGTTTTTGAAGCCCTTTCAGCAGGGTGTCCGCAGCCTCAGTAATGCCCGAGCCGTCGAGGAGCAAGGATGAGTCGTAGGTGTAAGTGAAAATTCTCACCGAAGGGACGTCTACAGGCAGCCAGTCGCGTAGCCAATATTCGGACTTGCTTCCGTTTTCGTTTGAGGAGTCGGCAGTGCGTGGTTTCCAGCAAGCGTTGCCACCAAGTCCGTGGACGGCGATGATGTCTACCCCTCGGTCAGTCGACGAAGCATCCTCAGCTAAGAGACTGAACCCTGGGGGGGCGGCCATCTTTCAGCTTTATGAAGAGCGAGCTTGTGTGATGGGAATGAGGGACATACAAAACAGCAGAAAGAGGGGCTTGCATCAGGACAGCCAACATGGGCACGACCCGGGCAAGGAAACCCTCGGATATAAACGTTTTTTTTTTTTTTTTTTCACACAACCGCAATCTAACAGAAGTGCGCTACACTGCACACACTTCGTGGTTTTACACAGCCTGGCCCTGCGCACCTATGCACAGCTTTACACGTACTGCATCTTTAGATTGCGCGCTGCATGAGTTTTTGCATCAGATGCGAATACGACCCTATGCGGAGCCCAGCTCTGCGTTTGGCTCATCTTTAGACTGCGCACTGCATGACTTTTGCATTGGATGCGAACACGACCAGTAAAATCACAGGGCAAGGCCGGGAAAAAAGGTGGTGCCATGCCCCTCCGCCAGCCTGGCAGGGGGTGGGCGAGTGATGTCCTTGATTATCGGCCAATTGGCCCACAGGAATAGTGTCATCTGTGGGAAGCGGTGGGATACTGAGAAATTGAGAATGCATGGTATTCCAGAAGTCTAAGAATTAATTCCGCGGCCCGCGCCTCTTTCCAAGTCGCCTTAATTCCCAAAGTTCTTCCAATGAAGCCGCAGTTCAATGGGATAACCCCCCACACCAATACCGTCGCCCTCATGCACGCACAGGTGCTAGATCGAAAGAGGGGTCGAGGTACATTCTCCGCAGAGTAATGCTGGTAGGGTTGAAGGATGAAGATCCGCGAACTGTTGCACGCGAGGTACATGATGGCCGAAGGCGCAGAAATAAGCCACTCGCAGCATACAGTCATCAATAAGCCCAGAGGGGTAGACTATAGAGTGAGTAGTTCTAACCGATTCTCATGTAATCATGTCGTCAAAGGGATCAAAGAATTCGTGGCCTCTGGAGTCCAAACAGGACCGAGACGGCTGGGAGAATGTAATCCGCGTTTATTCATGCTCCGGATTTTTGCACATCTCGGGCTCGATGTTCATATTCCGCGGTTCAAGGTGACTCAGCTGCTCTACGAAGTCGGCGGTCACTAATATATCAAAATGTAGGTCCAATCTTATCGTTAAGAATATCTAACTAGCAATCAATATTGTCCTGCTCTGGTTTACCTTGCCTTTCCTCGCGACCGGGTCACGGCTTAGTCATGCTATTTACTTCTCTTTCCCGCTGCTTCGTTTACATTGCCTCTATTTGTTGGTTATTTCGGGGCCTCATTTTCTTCATGAAAAGACAAGACTTGTCTAATGCGAACGCGACTGTGCCATTAGAGGTAGAAACAGTGTCGTGGAAGTGTTGTAGCGTGGATCTGCGATGGACTGATGAGACCAATCGCCTTGGATCAAGTTTGTATTTCGACGCATCCAATCTTTGGAGCCTCGATCCCCTCTATAAATTCGGCATAACATCAATGATATGCCTTTCTTCTTTTTTTTTCTTTTCCTTTTTTTTCTTTTCCTTTTTTTTTCTTTTCCTTTTTTTTTCTTTTCCTTTTTTTTTCTTTTCCTTTTTTTTTCTTTTCCTTTTTTTTTCTTTTCCTTTTTTTT
>JUDQ01000561.1:0-16825 GCA_000812075.1 Scedosporium aurantiacum
GGGGGGGGCTAGCCCTCCAGCCGACCAACCGGTTCGGACTCTGTCTGCCATGGAAGCGAGCATTCAAGTTCCTTGTAGATCCAGGAAAATGCACGCCTGTAGATTGGAGCAGAGACGGGGCATAATCATCTTCTGGCTAAAACCGAGCAGCAGGCATGGGTGAGTGAGGGCAAATGAAAGAGAGGGGTGGTGGGTAGCGCAAGGAAGGCTCCAGAACGGTAGTTGAATATATCCCCGGGATTGGATGCATGAGTCGGTTTCTCCAACAGGGTGCAATTTCGACAGAGAGACGACCGCCCGTGTTACCGGGAGCTCAACCGATGTGTCTAACCAAGATAGACATCAATTTTCGGGCATTTGCTTTGCTCAGCGGCTGGTTTTTCTCCCGTTTTCTCCTGGATGGGCCAAGTATTCTCGTAAGCGACGTGTGCTGCCGCTCTCCGTTACCTACCAACTCTGGAAGAGGAATCAAAAGGAGACCTCAATGAAGAGTCAGATGGGATCATGGGCATGGTGGGCCGGGGTCATACACGGGAGGATGGCTGTTAAATTACCACTCGGTAACAAAAAGCAAAAAATAATTCAAAGGCTCTATTGATAAATAGAGGCTTCGCATGCGCCAAGACCTGCTTCACTCTCTGCCCGTGTGTCTTCGACCGAATTGACACTCCTTGGACGATGCTCGCCGAACCTCCAACAGCTTTGCGAAAAGAGGCGGAAGAATGCGTCTCCTAGCGCCAGGCAGTCCGACACAGCTTCATGTACAACATGGTGTTAAAGACCAGCTCAAGCGGCGTGTGTTGTCTGTCTGCTCCATCCAAACGAACTTCGCTGGGCCATTTTTAGCCAATACACAGGGATTCCATTAGGATGGGCCGGGAGCACCTGCATTAGATGTGTGCGTGTCGACCTAGGATCTGGGCTGGGCAGTGAGGTGTTTTCAGCTGTCCTTGACCACAAACATGGGGGTTAGGTGTTATTGGGTTATTGATACTCATGGCGTCTGAGGTTGAAAGCACGCAAGAAGCGGCGCTGGCGCGGATCCCAGGGATCTTCCATGGGACGATGAAACCCTAGCCTCGGCGAGACGATGCCATTGGAAAAATCCGGTGATGTGGCGAGTCGTGCTAGCTCGAATTAATCGGACCTTGCAGTTCGTATTGCCCTTACGATTCAGCTAGGCGCATGCTGGAGGCTGCAGTCAAGCGGGGCGGATTCTCAAGGTCCGGCGAAGGGTCGCACTGAGGGTGTATATTTTTGGGGTATTTTGGCCAGCGATTTCATTTGATGTCGCAGCTTGAGGAATGGGTGCTCGGTCTGACCATTTCCAGATGAGGACCTCTCATGAAGCTGTTTGGCGTCGTCCGCAAGCGAGTAACCTGAGAAAATGAGAAAAATCTATATGGATCGAGAGTGTCATTCTCGAGTTTGCGGCAGAAGGTTCATGATTTACGCAGATTTAAAATTGAGAGGAAGAAAAAAAATCGTGCGAACAGGGCAAAATTAATGAGGGCAGTGTCATGTAGATGGATCAAGATCCAGAGATGAGAGACAGGTTCACGTCCTTCGTACATGTACGTGTGGGCAGGTTCGCGTTGCATCATTCGCTACTAATCTGCCGCGGTTCAAAGAATTACGAAGTAATCGATGCTTGGGGATGTTGTGGATGCAGGGATATTTAGCAGTGTGGAGTAGGAGACGAAGAAAAAGAATGAGGAGGAAAAAGTAGCATCTCTAAATGACATTGACATCTCTGTTGGATGCAGAAATAAGGGAACTTTTTGAAGTCCACGTCAGATCTTTCCTGCTTAGCATAGTTCGTTTAATACTTCAATCTAGTTTTTCTATTCCAATGTCCATTCTTCTTCGAAGCTTCCGTACATTGATGAGTCCCTTGCTCGGGACAGCCTTCCGCTGGAGACCTTCTCACCGACCAAGATCTTCAGGAAGTAATGTTGAACTTGACACTTCGTAGTATCTTGTAATGGTAATTAGGGTGCTATCGAATCCACGAAGCATGCTCGAGGAAGGTTCACATGGAATCGTAGTTGATGTCACTTTCTACTTCGAAATTTCGTGGGGGAGGTTGTGGACACCCAGACGGTGGGACCTGTCCAGTCATCAATCACGATCTTCCTTCCTCTGGTGCAGCCTGTGATGTTTTCCGTGCTGCTACGAAGTAGACGTTCTGTGGTTCCTGTTGTACCAAGCATCAAGTATCAAGCATCAACATTCATTGTGAAACATCTAGCATCTCGATCGATTGATGCCGCCTTCTCCCCCACGTGTTGCCTCTCTCTGGCCACCAAGACTAGGGTCTTGTATCAGAGGATGACATGGACCAAATCTACACTATCTGTCATCTCCACGTACGCAGCATGCTCATCGATCCTCGGGACTTTCTGTTCCTCTTTTTCATTAGCCGTGCACTTTCTTCCGCTTCTTCGCTCCTTCCATCGAATTTCCTTCTTAAGAACCGCGAGGATACCTGTTACAAGTACGATTAAAGGGGATCCTTGAACTAGGTACGAAGTATTTCCCGGAAATGGGCATGGATACTATTATTAAGTGCTTGATGGTGCCTGGCGGGGCAGGCAGCCCCACCAAGAAGAAAAAAAGGAAGGAAAGACGTAGTGGCTTGGAAAATTTCTCGTATTATACCGTCCATGACCCCGTCCGACGCAAGTCGCAGGAAGCAGGAACAGTAATCATCAGTCGTATTGATACATTAATGCAACATTCAAAGGCCCCCCTGCCAGTGCTCTTTCCAACTTGATCGCCCGAGTGGTGGGTGGACTTCGCATGTTTTAATGATTGTTTCTTGCCTACGAAGTACGAGCCAGCCGCAGTTGAGGAATCGCCAAGGAAACTGCAACCGTCGACACTCTCCAGTCCGAGGCCATACAACTTGACAGCTCAAGGGCAGGCGCGGCGGCGCATCTAGCCAGTCTACACTACACTAGCACTAGTGTATACTTCGTCGTGTAGTGTATATTGGCATGTGGCCAGGGCTACTAGGCTCGGGCCAGTTTTCCCTCTCTCGTCTTCACCCGCCTGGCCAACCTGATTTTCCTCTGGTTTTCATGATGTTGTCATTAGCCCTGTTCGATTGGTTTTCTGATCTTCCTTTCACTCCATCTGACTCTCAACGCTCTGGAGGTGCTTGATGCTTGATTCTGTGGACAAATAAGAAAAGAAATCAATGGGTCATACTACCAGGTGTAACAACAGTGGTACTGGGGCCACACCAGATTTGAGATGTCAGATCAATGCAAGCTGATATTTACCCGGATCTGACTTAGTCTCAAAACCCTCCCCAGCACCTCCCTCCTTCCGCTTCGTCGATTGAAACTTTCGGTCTCCACCGCCGTCTTGGCTTGGTGATGTGATGTCACCACCATTTTCTGCCGCTCCTTGTCCTCCCCTTCACATTCTCGCAAGCACAAGCATGGTCTGCTGAGTACTTTTATTACACCACTTGGCTGGAGCACTGCTTCCCTCGTGAGCCGTCTAACGTGAACTACTTTGCTGATGGTGCTCAGCTCGAGGGCATGGAGGTACTTGCAGATGGGTCATCAAATGTACGAGTACGACCATCTTGCGTGCCACCACGTATTTCCACCCCCTTGCTGCTTCTACCATCCACAACCTTGTTCGTACTCTTACTTCGCACATCCATCGAAACTCGTCTGGCGCATCCGGCACATACGAAGTATGGACAGCAGATGAGTGGATTCGGTGCAGCAGACTTGGACCAGGCGTCCACATTGATCAATTACGATGTGGATTGATGTTGATCTCTCTCGTCGATGCTGCCAGGTCTAGATTCTAGTGGCCAGGCCCACCGGACATGGCCAGCCGCTAATGCGTCTGTTGTGGCCTAACCATCGCCTCCATTGTTGCCTCCATTGCCTCTCATAAATGAAATTGATGTCTCTCTGCCTCGTCAGCTTTCGTCATTCTCGTCCCTCCTCCAGCCTGGAATTGTTCTGGTCTGCTTAACATTAATCAATTGATCCAGGACTGCCTTTTCTCTCGACCCTCGTTTTCCCCTTCTTTCGACATCTTCACTCAACGGCGGGATTTTTTTCTTCTTTTTTTCCTCTTTCTTTCTTTTCTTGCATTCTTGTATTTACCTTTGGACCCTCGATCCTGTGATGCCGTGATGTCTCCATACCAAGCCCAAGACCCTTCTTCCCCTTCATGCCTCCCTCCATCTCTACGACCCTTCGCAGTGTCTCACATTTTCTCCATCTAACACTAATCTCAACACGCATTTTCTTCCCAGCTCCGCCGGCTTTTCTCACGTCCCTGAAACCGGACATTTCCTCGCTCCTTGTGTATATTTTTTTTTAGTTAATTCTTCCTTGTCTTTGATACCTGCTTGTTGTTTCTCTTTCTTTGAGCTAGGCTTAATTATCTTCACCCTCGAAGTTGGTTCCTGGAAGGAGGATCCGCGAACCGAGCAAACGCCAGAGCTGTTGCACCCGCTGGTTCACCAAGTATACTGAGGCGTCCGATAACTTACCCAAGGTAGATCGGTCGTCAGGCGTGCATCTCGACATACTCAACGCATCTCTCTTCTTCGGCTCCTCAGCTAGACAAGATCGGAAACTGGGGGTTCTGAGTTCTCGATCTGGGGATCTGTGCCCATCATATATTCTGCCCTTTCTCAGGGCCTCGCCCCAGAGTTCTTGTACGACCGAGGCGGTATTACACGCATTTGAAAATCGGGCCTCCGGACTTTCACGCCACTCTTCTTCGACATCCCTTCGTATTTTCAATTCCTTTCTCCACGATTCTTCCTCCTCGGCTCGGCCGCCTTTGCTTGGCCTAAAAACTCATTTCCGGTCGTTTTATCCGAAACTAGGTTGAAAATCCCCGAGAGTCAAAGACAAGAGACAACAGAGCAGAGCACACCTGGTTCCGCACCTACCCCGGAAGTCCGTTCCGTATGCCACACCACTACCTGGCGACGTCTTTTAAGCTCCGCCCACAATGAAGGCCGCCCAAGAGCAACCGCCGGTAAAACGGCGACGGTCAAGGTCGAGTAGTGTACAGCGGATGCTGGATTTAGAGAAAAAGATCCGGGTAAGAATCATCTATTCTCATGAATCTAAATATCCACCACCCTCCCCTTCCGCCACACTCTCACCTCTCACCTCAATCTCATCATCCACAATCATCGCCACACTCTTATTACTCGAGATGGCTGTCGCCAGACCATACAATCCACCAATGGCGACGTACTCATACCCATATCCACGGCGGGTCTGATATTTTCATCCGAATCCTTTAGGGTTTATATTGCCTGAAACATACATAGCTAACTTGTTTGCGATTCCAGGTGGAGAGGTTAAAAGCTGCACCTCGAGATCCTAAACCTGCTCCTGGCTTGCTCACAGATCCTCCGAGTCGGGCCAACAGACAGAGCACTTCATTAAACTCCACTCCGCAGCAATCGTCAGTAAACCTACCATCCCAAACCTGGGCCAATAACAGCAGAATCACAATTGAAGATCCTGGAACGATACGAGCCGGCAGCCAATCCGACCTCTTTCAAAATGGCTCCTACTCTGCCAGAGCTCGAGAATCTGTCGGTACCGCCGCAGCGACCCGGATGGGAATGACGCTCGCCAACGCCGCACAAAGCAGTGAGGTCTATGTCCAGGTTGCATCCCCTAATACCCAATCACTGGGTGGGGATGCCCGTGAGAAGCGGAAACAGGATAAAAAAGCAAAACGTGCTGCTAGGACCCCAAGGCTACAGAAGCCGCCGCCCTCTGCATCGAGGACACCTCAACTTTTCGCTCGCCATTCAGTCCCTGTCCCACCAACCGCGGCTGGATATGTCGGCCAAAGCCACCAGCGTTCCAACTCGTACGGAGATTCAGGCAATACTTTAATCGACTCTGGAACAAGGCAGTCCCGTCGCCGGTCTGACTCTATGAACTCGATCACGTCAGTCTCTTCCATCGCATCCAAAATTAAGGCGTCTTTTGAATTACCTCGAGGCCGAAGCACTACCCCTCGTGGTGAGCGGTCGTCAGGCTTCATGGGAGGGATTAAGCTGCAGAAAGAGCGGGAAGCTGAAGCCGAGTGGGCGAGTCGTCAGAAAGGTCCTCCCGGCGGAGAATCTTACAATATCCCTGCGCGCTATATGTACAGACAACCAGGGCGATCTCACTCGCGCTCGTCAACTTGTAGTGCAGCGTCAATCTCGAGCATGGCCCCCCACATCATCTCAAACCCGCAGGCTCTCACCTTTCCCCCGCAAAACCGATATCGAGGCCCGCCCACCGCTTTACGAAAACCGGCACCCATCTCCCGATCCCGGTCGTCATCTAGGTCGCCTATCGTTCATCCAGATGGAGGTGCGGATGCGAACTTAGAACCGCCGCACGTAGGCGGAGAGGGCTCCAGAGACCCTTACAGCTCGCAGAACGGCTCTCGTGCCACACTCGATAAATTAAATATGAGTGGAACTTCCACTGCCCGACCATGGACTAGTGATGGGCCCAATCGGAGTAGACCGCAAACAAGTGAGGGTCTCAGGAACCAGGGCCTTAGCGACGTGGCCGCTCTTAGCGCCGTACTTAACAGTGTTGATCTCAGCGACAATGGACCTCGTCGAAACGAAGGTGCACCGGCGACGCCAGAGAAGGACCTGGTCCTTCCTAGTCCTAAACGGTTACGAAACCCGATGCTCGAGGATAACAAAGAAGCCAGCCCCCTGAAGCCGGAAAAGCAGAATCCCTCTTCATCCTCTGCCCCGGTTGCGAATCCGACAACCACCACAAACCCGGAGCGGCCACCACACAGGCGCCGGGGAAGCTCTTTCCTCGGCATGAAGCGCGCGAGCCTCTTGTCACCGATGAAGCCTCGAAATCAACGAACTGAACAACCCGAATTCGCGACTCCTGAACCGAACTCAGATGTGAGACCTCCCCAGGGTGAGCGACCACGGAGAGGGAGCGCCATCCGCCAATTCAAGGATGCAGCCAAAGCTGCTTTCCACATCAGGTCCGCCTCTGCGGTACGAGGAAGGAGGAGCAGCATAATCTCCGGTCAAGTGTCGCCTACTGACACGGCTATTGGAAGCGGCCGGACAAGTCCGTTCCCCGACATTGCGGCTATCACGACGCCACCAGCAATTCCGACGCCCAACGCAACAGAGACTGTTGCACCGTGGTCAAGCAAAGAAAATGTTCCTGAGATTAGGGATACTGCGGAGACTAGGGGTCGTCCGCCACTCACACACCAAAACAACGTGGTGCGTCCCTCGGATCACTCATCCATTTCTTCCTATGACACGGCCCATTCTCAATATCTCTCTACGGTAACTCCAAATACTTCACGCCCCCAGTCTGAAAGAGGCCTTGTGAGTACTGCCGATGCTGATGACGGCCAGAAGGTTCTCCACGACGATGACGACGACGACAAATCGGGCTTGTCATCCGTTACGCGGCCGACGGCAGGACGTGAAGGCGTTAAAAATGCATCTACTCCCCCACCGGGTCCGAAAAGTGCGCGGAGGCCTGTTCGCGGGAGCGGTGGGAGCGAAGCGAATATACCCCCGGTTACGGACCAGCAGAAGATGGAGCCGAATACGTGGCCTCTGAAGGTGGAACTTCCAGCGACCGAAATCGATGCCGAATGGATCCACGTCACGGCGCCCTTGAAAAAGAAGAGCGGCCGACAGCTTCTCGACGTCTCTTTGATCCCACCACCCCTTGTCCTGCACAACCAGACAGGTTCCATCGATAGCAACATATCCAACCCTGACACACTCGCCAGAGGCAGCGGGGCATCATCCCCACAAATTCGGACTAGACGGCGGGCTAAGGTGTACAACGACGACGGGGTTTCTCTGAACACGGATTCGAAGACTAGCGTTGTCTCCCGGGAAACAAAGACACCTCCATTAGCGTCCTATCTCGAGCATGTGAAGAGGGCCGGCGGCTCGTCGACTCCGAAGGGTAGCCCTCGTCCTAGCGGAGCTTCGCCCTTGTCAAATCCGCTTCGAGGACGGGCCCTCGTCTCCGATGCTCATGTTGGGGAGACTCTGTCTAAGGTACTGGTGCAGTGCTGCAGCTGCCGGTATTTCCATGACATGCCGACTCGAGTGTATGAGCGAATGAAACTCCACGGCGAAACTAGAAGCAGCACGCCAACCATACCCGCCTACACGCCCAAGGCGCCCGAGAAGCGAGGTGCTCTCCCGGTGAGATGTCCCTGGTGTAGACATGAGATGGGCATCAAGTGTTGCTCGGGGTTCGTAACTCTCGTCCATCTCAAGGAAAAGCTGCATTAGAAGAACCAAAAAGAAAAGCAAAGAACAGTTTTCTTTCTTATCTAGAAAAGGCTACGGAAAAAAGTCGGGGGCCTTTGATGCATTCGCTTAAAGATATATATATATTTTTTTTGTTTTCTCAGGATCATCGAAACAAACACGCATATCATGACTGATAGAAAATGGGATTCGGGACCAACGGACGGTCGGTCGGTACACACATTATCTTGGAGTAACATGATTTTCTATATTATGACATTTGGATGCGGTGCAGATGATTGTGGATGGGGGATATCGAGCAAGTCATTTTGTACACGTTTTGATGAGATGGGTAAAATATAAATATACACAGGACTGTATTACTATGATTCATTTTGCTTATAAGACGCCTCACTCTTTTACTTGAACGGGACGAAGCAGGCAATCAGGAAGACTGCCGCGTGGCTGCTAACCTAGAAACGCACCGACTGCCTCGGGAACCCTCCCGAGGACCTCTATTTCTCTATTGATATGCACCATTTTTACCTTTCATCCTCCGTCTATTATGCGATCTCAACAGCTCCAACCTAGCGGGAAAGGTAAGCGGTACTGTGAAAGTAGAGAGGGGGAAAGGGGTATGTCACTTACAGCTCCTAACGCCTTCTTGAGGTCACCTGCCGAAGAGAGATGTGCGTTAGCTATCATTCCCGAATGTTGTTTTCTCTTTTTCCTTCCTTTCTCTTCCTATCCAAGAACATACCGTAAATAGCAAACTGCCCGGCCGTCAAAGCTCCAACCATGACCAACCTCGCGCTCAGGCCGCTAAACGACCCACGGAAGCCGAGATCCTTGCCGATCTTGATGAGCCTGGAGGTGTTGCTCTCGCCGGGGAGGCCCTTTGTCTTGTTGATCTTGGAGAGCATGGTGTCCGCGGGCTGGGAGACGATTGCGGCGGCGAAACCGGCGATGAGGCCGGAGCCGAGGTTGATGGCGGTCTGCATGGAGTCGCTGGTTTGGGACTTGTCGAAGAATTTGGAGTAGGCGAGTTCGGCTACCTTTTCGTAGACGGCAAATTTGGCCATTGTGTAGGGGACTCTTTCGGACGATGTGTGAGCGACCATAACCACGACAGGAGCAAAGGGAAGGTAGGTCTAGAGGTAAGATGTTTAACATACTGCTTGAAAAGAATAGGACCGAACCCAGAATAAAAGGCACCAACGCCCTCATGTCTCAAAATCTTACTAAACCCGGAAACCAAGCCTCCCGCGAAGCCGGGCTCGCTGACCAACCTGATCCTCGTAGCCTCGAGGGGACACAGGGCGATGTCGGCGAAGAACTCGGCGCATGCGGACGAGACGCAGTAGACGGCGATGCGGTTCTCGCGGGCGTTCTCATAGCCGATGGTGTTGATGGACTGCTGCTTGAAGAACTCGTAGCCGCCGAACTTGAAGGCGCCCTGGAGGAAGTATCCGGCGAAGGTCGGGCCGACGCCGGTGAGGAGGGCGCCGGCTCCCTCGTTGCGGATGATCTGGCGGGTGGTGCCGATGAGGCCGCGGTTGTAGGTTTGGGGGTCGAGTTGGATGCGGGTTTTTACGCTGTGGTTGGAAGAGGGGGAGGGAGGGTGTTAGTCCGGTTTTTTTTTTTCCATCGGGAATTTTGAGCTTTGAACGATTCAATTGGGGGTTAGGAGATGGAAGACTTACACGTCGACGGGGGTGAGAGATCCGTGGGTGACGGAACAGCACACGGCGCCGGAGAAGGCGTAGCGCGAGTAGAGATTGAAGCCGGTGGGCTTGTTCGACTCGGTGCTGTCGAGCTTGATGCTGACGGCCGAGGCTGTTGTGCTACCACTCATCTTGCCGGTGTGAGAGGGAAGTTCAATTAGGGGTTTGTGACTGGAGGCCTGCTGGCTGTTTACTTTTCGAGGGAGTCGGGGCGGAAAGCTTGGTCTGCTGGACGAAAAAAGCACGCTCTAGCACAAAGCAGAAAAGAGAGGGAAGGGGGAAAAAAGAAAGACCAAAAAAAAACGAAGGAAGACGGAGACTGTAGGACCAGTTACCGCAGCTGGGAGAAGATTGTCATTTACGGCGATGTTAGAGTCATGGGAGGAGGAACCTGTGAGTTCTATTCCTTTGGTCCATGATGTTCGAGTGAAAATTATTGGAGAATTCTTGTTGAGGTAAATAATAATACGAAATATTCATCGCAGCTCCCGCCCCCTGTTCCCCCCCCTGGGCCGGGGTTTTCGCATCCCTTTATCAATGCTTCAACGTTCCTCAAGCCTGTGTGTTCTGTTGGTTCTGTCTGTCCTGCACCGATGAGCAAACCTAAAGGCTAAGGCTGACGTGTCGCATCCCGTGCAGCCCGTCCTGCATCTTGTGTTACACGACGGGCTGGGCATGCTTAGTTTATTGGGAATACGACCAATGGAATGGCAACGTGGGAGCGGAGGATCAGCAGGGGGGTTCTTGTCTTCGCCCAAAGATCCCTCGATCAGGATTCAGGATTCAGCGGTTACGATGGTAATACTGGGATACTGGGTCGCGGAATGGTGGCTGCATGGCGACACGCATTGGCTATCCTCGGCCCTCGGGAGATCTCGATAGATCTATGGATGTGTTGGTCTGCAAATGACGGAAGAAAACTACTCAGTATGATCTTGGATCTTGGATTGGGATCTCAGATTGGGATCTTGGATCGGATCTCGGTCGGGTGGATTGAACCAAGGCGAGAGAATGATATTTTGTTTTCCCTTTCGGAGGATTGACCCGCCCGCTTGAACACCGTCAATGATGGATTAGGAAGATAATATCAAGATATACCTCGTATACCAAGGCCGAGTTTGATCCCGGTTTCTCACGGGTTAAAGTGTTCGGCGGTGGACGCTCAGGCTCCTCTCATCGAGAAGAAACCGATGTCTCTCTCACACCTAGGCGTTTGAGTACGAAGTACCGAGGTAGTCTTCTTGAACATAGAAGGGAGAGTGGCATCCGCAGAAGCCATTGTCAAATAGCTGAGTACTCGTAGAATATCCATCATTGAGGAGATTCTGGAGGTGTGTGTTGTGTTCGTGCTTCAGCCCTCGTGTTCATGCTCAGCATACTCAGCTGCACCTTCCTGCAATAAAATCCCAGTTTGGAATTTCGGGTCATGCTGTCTGTCGGAAATATCTCGGCTCTTCTCACTCTGTTCCCTCCAAGACTACAAAGTACACCAGGCAAGCTGCAGCAGCGAAGCCGGGAAGCCCCTGAGACTCAGAGGCTGCAGTCGCTGTTATCGGCAGAAGAGCCACTAGTCTCAAGGAAGCTCATCTTCTACTCCACCATTTTCGAGCTCCAACATGCCATCAAATGCCATCCACATTCATGAGAAACCAAGTAGTTGAGGCGCGAATTCACAAATCCCGCGATGATTTCATCGCCACCATCGACGAAGATGCCGTCCTACGCCTCGCCTCATCCCATCACAACAACGACCCTTGCTCCTTCTTCCAGTCACCAGTCCGTGGCAGCTACAACATCTGCTATTTTGTTCAGTTCGAGACCCCGGCCCCAATGACGGCATCAATGGAAACGAAGTCAAGAGCGATGTTGATAAGTGGGTGGTAAGGCTCCCTTTGGAGCCGTGCCTGGCCCTGGGTAGAGGAGACAAGCTAGAATCTGAGGTAGCTACGATGCAGTCTGTCCCCCCTTCGCCAGACCGTCTACCCGTGTCGTGACACTTCTAACTCGAGCCTTCTTGGCCCCTCTATTATCAAACTCATAGCTGAAAAAACATCAATTCCTATACCAGGCATTATTGCCTACCACTTGGGCGAGGGTGCCGAACCATTATCATCTTACTTAATTCTTCAGTAAATACACGGCAAGAAGATCGAAAGCACAAGGGCGATGACTGACGAGCAACGCGAACAATTCTACCCTTCATTGGCCGAAATCTATGCTCTGCTGAGGAGACTGGAGTTTCCTGCAATCGGCCGTCTTACAAGGTCCTCCAAAGGAGAGTTTGAGGTTCGGAAGCCTCCGACATCAATCTGTTTTAACTCAACTCACCTCGAGGGAGCGAGACCATTCGAGATCATGGCTGATCATCTCGATGAGAATGGCACAATAGCCTCCGCTGCGGCGTATGCTTCGACGCTTCAGCGACATGCCCAAAGGCGCGCAGCAATGGAAATTAACTATGACATTGACACTGGCGACGATAAGTGGGAGGATAAATGCTACCATGATCACATCTTTCGAGAGTACTCTGCGGACTGGATAAGTTCACGATGCGGCGACAACAACGGCGGCCCGTTCGTTCTCACTCACGGAGACCTTGGGCCTCACAATATTCTTGTCGACGAGTCGTATAATATTGCTTGTGTTCTAGACTGGGAGTGGAGCCGCGTCGTTCCTCTGCCCTTTTCCCTTCCTCCGCTCTGGATTCCCGGCTACCCTACTCAAACGCTTTGTGATCGGTTAGGGTATCTTTACCTTTCTATGGAGCTCAATGAGCTATACAAGCACATTACAACCTACGAGGAAGACAAGTATGGCAATGTTACCTTGGTCGAGGAGTGGAAGCGCTACTATGAAGATGGAGGGTTCCTGGTCGCCGATGCACTTGAGGAGTGGACGCTTGCAGACTGGTTTGCATACCGCTTCATTAATAGCAAGGTCTACGGGGGCGTAGAGGACCTCCCCGGCCGTGTAAGGGAATTTATAGGCGACCCATCTCGAATGAAGACCCTCGAAGATGAGAGGCGAAAGGGTAGCCTCCCGTGGGTTGAAAATGACCTGGACCCGCCGGCGCTCGGAAGCTGCGACAATGACACCGCAGTCAATAACCCACCTCCCAAGGCAGATGCTCCCTCAAAAGACAATCGAGTCTCACGCTGGTCGTTTCCAAGCCAATCAGCCCGCGAACGTGGCTGCCCCACCACGTCTGCCAGCCATGACCATGGCAACTATTCCGGTACTCCGTATTCGTAACCATCTGAACCCGG
Source organism: Scedosporium aurantiacum (assembly GCA_000812075.1). Classification (NCBI taxonomy): domain Eukaryota; kingdom Fungi; phylum Ascomycota; class Sordariomycetes; order Microascales; family Microascaceae; genus Scedosporium; species Scedosporium aurantiacum. The sequence goes on from JUDQ01000561.1 coordinate 13,263, forward strand.
TAGATCCGAACTGTAAAAAGCAAAGAATAGACTGGGTCAAAGATGAAGAAGTGAAGGGGTCATGGAATGCCAAAGTCCCCGCGCAACATATCGACTTAGAGCGGTGAGCGCCAAGACAAACAGCACCAGTTACTAGCGTAGCTGAAGAAAGATACACTGAAGCTCTATTAACTACATTTGCGTCTTGAATATGGGGGGGATATAAGGCACTCGGGGGGTCTTAATACTCCAGGTTTGGTTTCTCAGCTTCCTCCCTTGACTCTTCTTTCGTTGATGAGCTAGTAGCATTTTCGGTTCATTCGAACTAACCCCCCCAGACGCTACCACCTGGTATTTTTAGCATCTTCCAATTCGAGGCAAGACCCGATCAACAGAATCGAAGCGAAGCCTCTACGGGTTTAGCTTCAGTCTTCGTGGGAGCGGGAGCTAGTGTGCCATCTATTAGTGTATGTACACTAGTGTATGCTGGGGGCCTTGGGCTATCGTCATTTTCTCCTTCTATTGCACGGCCACTCGGTGCTCTTCCCCGTTCGCAAGGCCCAAGATTTCATTGATCTCCGCTGTTCAACATGCGCACCCCCAACCCAAACCCAAACCCAAGCCGAAACCCTTCTCCTTCACGCAATACTCGGAAGCTTCGCTTATCGATGGTACTATTCGCGTCCCCGTGATTCCCCTAATATTTATGCCGAAGTGAATAGCGCTGCATTGTTGCATTGTTTGTAGTCCCCAGTGGAGAATGAGAAGCACCTGTGGGGGAACACCATACGTTCGGCTAGTTCTCGAGAGAGCAACGCTGAAGTTGACATTTAGAGCTAGGCGGGGAAGGGCGGAATAATGGACCTGTTGCAGCAGAAACCACCGTGGAGATAATGATTTACTGATATAAAAGTGCCCACAAATGCTCGTGCTATCTATTTAATATATAAAAAGAAGAAGAGGAAAAATTGCGTGCTGCAGCCAGGCCCAAAGAAAACGGCCGACAACATCACAGCAGGTCGCACAATTTCTACAGTTTTCCAGCCAGCACGGCACGAGGGTAATCTCCTGAAGAGAGGCGTGGGCGTCACTTACTCCTAGCCTGTCCACGTCGCCCGGGTTTGACGAGAACAAGACCTTTGTGAGGTCTTCTTTACATCCTTGAATCTCCATCACGCGCTGCGGGTTTATTCTTAGCAAATACTGAACGGCAGGATGAGGGAAAAGAAGTCCCCGATACCTCCTCGAAGGTGTCTCAGACATAGAACCGAATGGTGGTGACGGGATTTCTCTGGCCCAAGCGATGGGTTCTGGCGAATGCCTGGTCCTCGATGGTTGGATTCCTGCAGTGGAGGTTAGTCTACTCAATGAATTTACTTCAACGCGGGGGAGTCACGGACCAGTGTGGTTCCATGAGATAGGCTCGAGTGGCTTCTGTAAGAGTGAGCCTGTATTGTGCAGAGGTTAGTCGTCATTTCTGGCATACTTCTTCCCATCATGGACGTAAGAGTGCTTACCCGACAGCGCCACATTATGGCGCCAACAAGAGGACGCCAACGCTGGCGTCTCACCTGAACTCGTTCAAATTTGCCTGCCTGTCCTTTTGAGCTATCCTTACATCCATCCTCAGGCACCTGATGTTGGCTTGCTGAAGTCTGGCTTGGGCGGACTACATCCAACGTCATCCGCCAAGTCCAGAATACCACGCCGTGATGGGTTAGTGGAAGCCATTGACCAAAATAAATACCACCCGACGATGTTAATTCTGATACCTTTTGGGGCCTGCCGGCTGTGACTGGAGGTGTCGGAGGAGGAGGAGGAGGGCGGCAGTCACCTTGAATGACAGGCCGACCCCGAGCGCTGGTGAATACCCCCTCGGCCCGAACATGACGTTGCTTTCGCTCTCTGAAAACGCCGCGTGCAGCGTCACCAGAGCGGCCTCGTGCGGGGGTTATGCCCGCAGCTTACCTTTGCCGGTTAGTCCGCTCGATGTGCACACTCTGAGCAGAAGAACGCCTCACAATGGGTAAACAGCGAGTTTGGACGAGAAGCCTTGTTGTCCAAGAGGCCGTCGGCTACCCGAACTATTATCTCGCAGCCTCGACACATAATAGTTCAAAGTGGAAGTTGAATGCCTGCTGAGCCAGGGTCTACTAGGACGATTCCTCTACTGTCGCTGTTGATCTGTCGCTTAGCTGATATATTGAAGACCCACGTTACGAATCATTCGGAGAGTATTAATTTTATGGATGACGTTGATGAGCATGTTTTGGGGCGCGGGATCTGGGCTGTGCAAGTGAATCTTCCGTCACTTGCGAAATGGTTTGGTGCTTGATATCCTCGTACAGTTGCCTCCCTTCCTCATTGAATTCCACTTGGCACCGGAGAGACGTCCTCGGGGGCAGGGGAAGGGTCTTCTAGGGACGTCGGAGAATGATAGCCAGGGCGAGCCCCTTAAGGCGCGCAACGGCATTTTCGGCTTTGCCCCGACTTCCACAGATGGCATATGTCTGCCTCAAGCCTCGCTTTGCTGTCATAGGGATGTATCTTTAAGAACTTCAAGAGGGCCCCCAGGTCGGTCAGGCGATTCTGGATTGGGGTGCCCGTCACAACCCACCTCGATTCGGAGGGCACAGAGCAGACAACTTTTGACATTCGAGACTGAGGATTTCGAATGAGGTGGCCCGAATTGATCCAAGTATCAGCGACCACGTCCAGTTAGAGTTAGGCAACTCGGCGCACCTTCATCGATAATGACTCGTCGCCACAGCCATGAGGAGAGAAGAGACTGAGGGTGTAGTGCCACACCTGTCCATTCAGCGGAAACGGTGTGATAAGTCGATGGGGGTTGAAGTATGGCACCGCACAGTCCGTGTCAACGGGATCCTGTAAGAACAACTTGTAGTCTTGGAGTATCTCGCCCAGGTCCTCCGAGAGTGAATATGGGCCGTACATGATCATCTTCAACAAGCATGGGATCGTCAGCCGAAGTGTCTTGTTGGATCTCTTACGCTCGATCCAGCGGCTACTGAGATAATAGGTAAGTTTGACCCTAAGTGACCCTTCTCCCAAAATCTCTTAATGACATCCTTGTACTTGACCGACATCGTACCCCGGAGCCCGTTTTGAAACTGGCATAGAGACCGGGTGCCCAACTCTATCTGAGCTAGATACCTTGTTCCCACGGAGGGAACCACTTGATGTGGCGGCAGAACCTGATATTCCCCAGATATTCCTACCAACCTCGAATACCCATCAGCTGTGTAGTTCTCATTTAGTCGGACTTTTCGCGACAAACCATTCCATAGCACACTTCAATCTAGGTGCCAAAGGCTTCAGCAGTTGCCATGGCGTTGAGCGCCCCTGGTTGGGCTAGTTCTCAGTTCTCAGTTCTCACTATGGCCGAGTTCTAGGAAAGGTGAGACGTACTGATGTGGCCCAAAAGTATTTAGGTTGCTGAGAGTTCCTGGTAAGCCGCTTGCCGAGAGGTCGACTATGGCGACGAAGCTTTCTACAGCCAGTGCTTTCGCGACTGGAGTTCCGATGTTGTCGAAGAACTGCGGCCTGCCGAACCCCCCCCCCGC
>JUDQ01000562.1:0-16706 GCA_000812075.1 Scedosporium aurantiacum
TGGTTGGGGAAGCCATCCCCGAGTGCACCCTGCAATGCTGCTCGCTTGGAAACTTTTTGAGCTTGGGTGAGTATCTAAAGCTTTGGTAGGTGACTGGCGACGATGGCGCGTGGGTCGGGGAAGGGGCGAAGGGGGGGAGTTCCTTCCCTTGGTTCTGAATACTTGGTTTTTTGGTTCATCGAGCTTGGGAAAGTCCTATGCTCTCTACCATTCTTCAATCTCGAGGATGCTTGCATGCGGGGGCAGTGTAATCTTAGCCATCGAAACTAAAAAGATCCAGCTACCTCTGGGCTGCAAAATCCGCGACATGCTGGACGCAAAGAACGGTGGCGACACTATTCTACTTCGTAAGGGAACCCCTTGGAAGTGGAGGAGTGGCCTTCCGGCATCCGGGCGGAGGGGCGAGGCCCGGACTGGTCAGAGCCGGAACGGAGGTAACCCCTAGTATGTCCCGCCATTGTCCCCGTCCCCTCTTCTCCCGGACGGCGACCCCACCTTCCGCTCCTAGCGCCGAGGTTGACTCCATCATTACTCCGCATAAATTTGGTGGAGAGGGTTGTCAACAGTCCTACATAATAGTACACTAGTGTACATAGTCAACTTCGTCGTAGAGTTTTCCCCTTCTTTTTGACAGATTTGAAATTGGGAGGCGATAGGATTTTGTTTCCACTCTCACTACCACCTTTCTTGGGGATCAGCGAGGTATACAAAAAAAAGAAAAAAAAAAGAAAAAAAGAAAAAAAAAAAAGGATTGAAAAAAGAAAAGAGAGTAAGTGTGTCTATGATTTCGGTTTTTGGGGGGATTTGCAATTTGAGCTGGCGCTCTGGATGTAACTCTCCCATGCACGATATGCTTGTACTTTCCTTTTTCCACTCTTAGTTGGCAGAAGAATTTTCCTTTTTTCTTGAACATCACAGGAACGTGTTGACAGGGGTTTTACGGGAGTAAGAGGAGGGGAATTTCCCATGCAGCGGTACTCTTCTCGGGTTGTGGTCCTATTCGACGAGGATTGCGTTGTGGAAGGGATTGGGCAATGGCGCATTGCGGCTGCTAAAGTTAGCGGACCTCATTTTTTGTCATGTGCAGGGAACGAAGAGGGAGCACGTCCCTCTTCCTGCTTCCACTTCTTCCTCCTCATCTCTCTTCATCGGATACGAAGTCTAAATCGAGGGTCCAAAGGAAAAAAGAAAGAGGAAAAAAAAAATGAATTGTCAGACTGGGCATCCCTTCGACCAGGGTCGTTGGGGTCATTGGGCATGATAGGAACTCCGGGGGTATGGGCCCGCAATTTTATTGAATGGTAGTTAGGTCTTGGCAGGCAGGATGAACCTGGTCCGCGGTAGGGAGGGAAATAAAGAGAAGGGAGGGGGTGGAAAGCTTGTCCATTTCACCGCTCCGTCGACGGAATGGGGGCAGGGAGAAAGATGATGATGTCGGATTGTTTGCATCTTGCGGCATTGGGTTTCCAGAACTTTTGCACATCAGGCTCCCGTCTTTAGCAACAGATATCCCAACGGCGATTGGTGCTACCAGAGCGTCCGGTTTTGAATAACACGAGAAAGCATAAAGGAAGAAATTTGGAACATTCGAGGACTTGCATGCCAAGAAAATAAAGGGACACGAAGCTGAAAAAGCCGTCGGTCAAGGCTCAGGGGGGGAGTGGATATTGACGAGCATGTTCCACGGCTCGGCTACAAGCGTGGACTCTTGGTCTCGTGGTCTCGTTCTCGGTCTCATCTAGACTAGATAAGAGTCGGGATCCACGATACGGGGGCGCACCCGTCCGAGTAGTGAGAATTGGATGTCCGAAAGGGTCGTGGGGCTGGGGCCAATATGTTGCTATTTCGAAGACACTTCCAACTGCAGACTGACGGTGAAGTTATCACGGGTAAAACGATAGATCTCAATGGCCTATGGTTTTGTTTAACTCACGTAGAGACGAGTGATTACCGGGCCTAAATCCGGGCCGTTGATGAGCTTGGTAGGCCTCGGTTTGTTTGGCGAGCCAGTCAAAGATCATTCTCGCTTTCTCAGTTCCAAGACGGATCGTCCTCTAGGAGAAGGTAATGTGTGATTGCTAAGTCCACACGAATGAAAACAAATTATGGCACTTGTATGCAAAAGCAACTGAACGAGATAGTCTAGCCGGTGCTTGTGTGCTCGAGCGTGCGTTTGCGAGGTGGGAGGTCCGGTAAGTTGTAACCATAAATCCAACCTTGCTGGTTCTGGAATGTGCACCGAGTGATAAGAAGCACATCGCCTGGCGGTAAGAGTACATAACAGCCCACGTTAGCCGTTATGAGATCCGTCGTGGTCGATCCGGGGGCTGAACTGGACCTGGGCCAATCTTATTGAATAGTGAGTCACGTTGCTAAACTTAGTATTCGAGGAGCAGAAAGGTTGCCAGCGAAAGGAGGGAAAAAAAGCAGATCGAGGTAGGAATATTGGGGTTTTAGTCATGTCGTGGCAAGAATTTCCTAGATGAGGTGAACGGACATGGAAAGATTGGCTCGTGATCTTCCGCATCGCTACCCAGAGCAAGGGTGCACCTGCCCTCTGCGGTGAGCACATGCCATGCGATTGAGCGATTGGACCCGTCCAGGGAAGGTACGAAGTACATGGGCGTCTCTGATAACTCAGATAAGTACGAGGAAGGAAGGATTGTCACCGGGACGCCACCGCGGAAAGAGCCCAGGGTCCTATCATGTTTGGGCAAGAGCAATCAAATGTAAAATTCTTCGCGGAAGCAGGGAGTCGAGATGTCAAAGCCGGGAATTACTTCCCCATCGTATCGTGTAGTTAGAAGCTGGACTTCTTATGAAGGAACCCAATTGACCCAGGATGAAGACTTCGGACTTTGCCACGACTCAGTACTTCCTTCGACTTCGTGGATCTCATGTTTTCCCCCATACTGAACATGAAGTAATCTCCACGTACAATAGTATCAATCCAGCGTCAATCATTCCTCAAGTGGTTCGTTGGGGTCCATCCGCGCACTTCGCATCAGGCCAATTGGTTCCTCGAGAGAAAAACACCCAATCTCATCGTGTACTTCACTTCACCACGCTACAAAGTAACAATCTGAACCGTCTCAAAAAAGACCCTTGCACCTTGGAGGCTAACGCGACCCTAGCGTCGTGAGGTGCCGACGGGTTGGTCGAACTGGCGATAAGCATCAAGCTAACGACTCATGGTTAGAATTTTCGCCCCAGCCCGTGTCCCTCAACTCCTCAACTTCGTGTTGAGAAGAAGTCCTTAAGTATAACTCCAACCCTGCTCCCCTCCGCCTTCGGTCGGCCGAGCTTTGTTTCCCGTCTTCCAAGAGCAGATAGATCTTCGAAACAACCCTGCCATCTCCACTCGACTTTGTTTCAATCTTGCCGTTCCCGTCGCCGAACTTCGATGGGCCTACTGTGCAACACATGCCGAGGTGAGTGAACAAGCAGATCCCGTTTCTCTAGGACCTTTGAGGTTGCGCTTCTGGTGGTGTTTCCTGCGCCGCAATCCATTGATCGTCGTCATCGCCGTCATCGCCGTCATCATTCCTTTTTGCCCCCTTCATTTTTGTCACCCCGAAAGAAAAGACTTGGGGGAAAAAAACATTCCAGGAATGTCGCCACGCATTGATGCTAACAATTGCAAGTTTTCCTGCTATGAATACTCTTAGGCCGCACCCTACTCCCTGCTTCGACGATACCTCCCCTTGACGGCCGTCCGGTAGCACCCAACAGAAACACCTGCCGGACGGAGGCCCCGCGATTCCTCTATTTTTTTTTTTTTTTTTTTTTTTTTTTTTTTTTTTTTTTTTTTTTTTTTTTTTTTGGCTTTCCATCTCCGTGCTCGGCGATCGCGATTTTTCCATTGCCCGATCTGTCGCTCCGACGTTGGCTTTGCGCTTGCCAGGATTCCCAATTGACTAGGGCGAGCATATTTTCATTCTTCCGTCCAAGTTTTGGCCTTCTGGTTCTTGGCTCCTTGGCAAGATTTTTCCCCAGATCCAAGTCTTGCCAAGGACAGTTCTTTGCGCAAGCGAAGCGATTGTAGAGCCCTGCCAAGCAGAACTCCAGCCTTGGCCTGCACTAGCTGGGTCGCGAACAAGCATTGACGTCCCGCCTCACAAAGGGCTGATAACACAGAGCGTTTTCCTCTTGGCGCGCCTCATCAAGAGCAGATAGGAAAACAGGATTGGGCAAGACCAGTGCCGCCTAGTTGGAAAACAAAGGGGCGGTGCGATTCTCTGGAGTCTCTGCCGAGTGTGCATTGATTGTCTCCGCGATTGGCCTCGAGGGAATCTCGTTTCCCCTCCCGATATCTCTTAATCGCCGGTATCAAATCGAATACAGCGCTGCGATTATACCCTAATAATACCCTGCAACCACCGATACAATGGCGTGGGAGCATCTTTCCATCACCAGACCGCATCTGGTCTACATCATTCTGGGTGGCTTCACCTCCCTTTTCATGCTTTGCTCTTCCGTCATAAAGGAGCGCATGTACATCGGTGAAGCCACCGTCGCCACCCTCGTCGGCGTGATATTCGGGCCTCACGCCGCCAACCTGATCAATCCTCTGGATTGGGGCAATACAGATATTGTCACTTTAGAGTTTTCCCGTGTCGTTCTCGTCGTGCAATGTTTCGCCATTGGGGTTGAATTGCCAAAGTACTACATGGAGCGGCATTGGCGATCCGTCATCTTCCTACTAGTGCCCGTTATGACATTTGGTTGGCTCGTAACCAGCCTTTTTGTTTGGTGGATGGTGCCCCCTTTGAATTGGTTGGATTCACTCGTCGTCGCTGCCTGCGTGACCGCTACCGATCCCGTCCTCGCATCGTCCGTTGTCGGCAAGGGCAAGTTCGCCCAGCGTGTACCCAAGCATATTCGAGACCTCCTCTCCGCTGAGTCCGGATGCAACGACGGCATGGCGTTCCCGTTCGTATATCTTGCCTTGTACTTGATCTCTGGCCATTTGAAGGCCGGCCCCGTCACCTTCCACTGGATATGTTACACTATCCTCTACGAGTGTATATTTGGTGGCTTTTTTGGTTTCATGGTTGGGTATATTGCCAGGCACGCCATCAAGTTCGCCGAGGAGCGTGATTTGATCGATAGAGAGAGTTTCCTCGTGTTCTACTTTGTTCTCTCCCTCTTTTGCGCCGGAGCTGGAAGTATGCTCGGCGTCGACGATCTCCTGGTTGGCTTCGCCGCTGGTGTGGGGTTTTCCAACGATGGTTGGTTCTCCGAGAAGACGGAGGAATCGCACGTCTCCAACGTCATTGATCTCCTTCTTAACTTGTCGTACTTCGTCTTCCTCGGCACCATTATCCCCTGGCAGGACTACAATGACACCGACATTGGCCTATCTGCATGGAAGTTGGTTGTCATCGCCATCCTGGTCATCTTCTTCCGTCGCATCCCCATCATGCTGATGCTAAAGCCCGTCATCCCGGATATAAAAACTTGGCGAGAAGCCTTATTCGCAGGTCACTTCGGCCCCATTGGGGTGGGTGCCATTTTTGTCGCCCTTTTGGCTCGTGGTGAGCTGGAGTCTGGCGATAGCGTTCCCGAGCCGGACCTCCCGCCCGAGACGCATCCTAACTACAACCTTATCCGGTTGATCTGGCCGATTGTCACATTTATAGTTATCTCATCCATTATTGTTCACGGTTCCTCGATCGCCGTCTTTGCCTTGGGCAAGCGTATCAACACCCTATCGCTTACCATGTCGTATACCCAAGGTGGCGAGGAGGGACCGTCGTGGATGAATAGGTTGCCGAGACTCTCGTCACAGTCTAGGTCACAGATGAAGACCATGTCGGACACGGAAGGTGAAGAGATGCCTCAGTTGCCTCCCGGTACCCTACCTCCAATCGGCCTACCTGGCCACTTCTTGCGTCGTCAAAGAGAGGAAGACGGAGCGAGTAGGAACGGGAGCAGGGCTTCGTCTCGCGTGTCTCGTCGTCGCAGGAAGAAGAAGTGGGATGATGGCATTGGACCTGGTGGCCCCGTCGAGCAATCTGCCATTTTCCCCACCCAGAGGACTTCCGATATGCTTAGCCCAACGAACCTGGCGTCCCCAGCGCAGGAGGGTGAAATACCTCTGGAGGAAAGGGGTTCCCCATCAACCTCTCTAGCGGCTAGCGATGCTGAGAACCGTACACCTACGGCAGCGGAGACCGAACGAGCCGAGGCGGAAGCTGAGGAAGTGCCCTTGACACTCAAGGTTTCTGCTTTTGAAGAAGGCAACAAGATCGTTTTCGAGGACACCGAGGGTGACGTCCTCGGCGTCACTGATACAAAGGAAGCGCGCGCTCCTCGCGACTCCGAAAATGATAGCGACCGCCCAAGCCCAGATACGCCTGGTCCGATCTTGACGCCGGAGGCTATGGAGGCACTCAACAACAAGCTGGATGCTTCTGGCCAGGGCTCGATGTGGTCTATGGACCAAATTAAGAACAAGATGAATGAGGTGTACCGCCAGAAGATGGAGAAGAGGAAGCAAAAGTCGAAAGAGGAGCGAAGGCACCAGCCAGCGCGTGCCTTCCAATTCGGAAATACGGTAAGGTTTCATCACCACTTGCGGACGCACGTATATTGTGTGAATACTCAACTAACTCTCCTCTAGGTCATTGTGGAAGATGCCGACGGTGAGGTCATCAAGACCTATGAGCTACCTTCTGACAAGCCTGGCGCACCCAGCAATGATCTCATGAGTCAAGGACTCAAGTATATCGGTCTCGGGAAGGTTATACCCGCGGCTGCCTCTACTTCTGCCGCTGCCGGTGAGCCAGCTGAACGCGGCAGGAGGAGGAGCAGGACCGAAGCCGACGACAACGAAGAGGAAGATGACCGCCACATCCGCTTCACCATTGGAGGCGAAGGTAAACGGTTGACCAAGGAGGCGTTTATCGCGGAGATGCAGAAGCTCGACGCTCGCACGCGCAAGGAGGTCGTCGACCAATCTTCTGCGTCCCTAGCCGTCAAGAGACTGGCCACCCAGGATGCGCCGGATCCGTCTACTTCTGCTACTGCTACTGGTGGTGTTACCGGTGCCTCTAAGGAAGGATCTGCCGCGCAGCCGGGTCCAAAGATTACGACCACCTCACCTACGCCCCAGTCGGACATGTCCTCGGGTCTCAAGTTGCCGCCGCAATCTCGCAGGGTGGCGGGCCTTTCAAGCTCAACGGCTGTCGACGATGATGAGGATGAGGAGACACCCGCTGAGAGGAGGCGGCGAGAGGCGGCGCTTGGTATGACGAGCCACGCTGATGACAGTGACAGTGACGAAGAGGACAGTCCCAGGGTGCCGCCGGCGGAGAGGAGGGGCATTCGGTTTGCGGATGCATTGGAACGGGGTAGGAAGAGGGAGTGATAGGCGGGGGAAAAAGAGACGACATGTGCTGAATTATAGACGATGGAATTTATTTTCGAGCTTTTATTTTTGGGGATACACTGGAGAGGTTACGGGTTTTATTCTCCTGTTCTCCTCTTTGATGTTGATTGTTTACTGTTGAGCTGATGAAGCGATAGATAGGGCATGTCATGGGGAGGAGCGAGATTGGAATTTTGGTCTGGCCTTTTTTTGTCGTTTTATCTATATAGAAGCCGAGGCATAATGAGCGATCTTGATTCCCAGTCCTTATTGAATCATTCACACCTACTCTCCTGTTGTTTGATGGGTGAAACGGATACTTCATAGCTCGAGGTCTAGTCGCGCCCGTGCTGTTGTTGCAGCTGTCATCTCTTCTTCGTTCTTCTTCTCCCTCCTCAACCCATCTATCATCTATCGAAAGAGGAAAAGAGGAAGAAAAAAGAAGAAAAAAAAAAAGAAGAAGAAAAACCATTCCCCATCAACACAAGAATCTTATTTCATGTTGGACTCCCTAGAAACATGCTCTATCAATGCTGGCCATCAAGCTGATGATGATGCCTCGCGCTCCAAGGTGAAGATTCAGTGGACTTACGAGGTGGAGTTGAGGGTGAAATGTTCTGAAGGAGAGAAGCTGCGTCAAAATACTACGGGAAAAAAGGCCATGTAGTCAGGAAAGTTTTGTTTTATAGTCTACTACCTTTGAGGCAAAAGAGTCCCCGCAAATATAGCACTAGCTAGGGAATGCGTCTCTTGACTCGATTGACATCTCCGTGCCCGTGCCTTAGAAAAGGAATTCATGTTTACACTCCTATACTCGAAGGACCTACTCCTCTTCAACCCCATGGAGCCGGAAAACCCAATTCCGCCTTTCTCCACGACGAGCATCACGAACCTCCCTCAGAACCTCCAAAATACCCTCCTGGTTCCGGGCAAGGCGGTCCAGATTCAGAGAAAGCAGCTCCTGGGTCCGAGAAATTCTCGCTTGGTGCTCGGCGAGACGCTCCTGGGCATCCGCCACGCGCTTGGTAGACTCCACGAGAGCGCAGAGAAGCTCATTAGTAGTCGTCGTTGGCTTGGCTTCATATCGTGGGATTTGCGAGATGATCCTGACTTTGGAGGGTGTCGCGGGGGTGGGGGATGGTCTGGTTGAGTTTTGGACGGAGGAGGGGGCGCCGCAGACACGTTTGGCCTCTTGGGCTTTTAGGATTAGATCCTATAAACTTGTTAGCAGGGGGGGAAAACAAGGGCGAAAGAGACAAAGAGAGAAGAATGTTCTCACAAGAGTAGTTTCATCAGACTTCTTGGCTTCGTAGTCGAGAAATGCGTTGACAAAGGCCTGGACTGCACGATTGGCGTCGGCGGGAGGACCGATGCACGTATGATTTCCTCCAGAGCAGTTACTGCATTTCCCTTGAGAGCCTAGACGCTGTTAGTAGAGGACATTTCAGGCAATCCACGAGAGATACGGTCATTTGAGGGCGTGAATCTCTATCTACTTACCCGACGGCCAATAACATTTCTAATCCAAGTGGCTCGTGGAAAAGTCGTCGATGCACTTCAGGCAGGGCGGCATTCTTCGTTCGGGGAGTACGAGAGGTTTGATCGTGTCATCTACATCGTCCAGGTGGAACCAAAGGGGTCTCTTGCGTGTTTCTCCCGGGGCAGAACTTGCCTGGAAGGGCGGAGGTTTGGACTGGGGAGTTCGAGGGCTAGTAATCCGTTAGACAGACTCCGTTCGTGAAATTCATGGAGAGGAATGACGTGACATACGGCATGATGAAGGTATTCCCGTGGAATTCGACTGGGGCGTCGTCGTTTGTTCTCGTTGCTTTGGGGATTGTAGATTGGGTTTGTGGAGAGGATGTCGAGATGTACGTGAGCGGCGTACAGGAACAACTGGGGGAAGTCACTGAGGCAGCTTTGGTGTTTGTTATCAACTGATTGATGGTTTGCAATTTGCAATGTGTCGCATACCCGAGGCGTGCCTCTTGTTCGTTTAGACGTTTAGACACGGAATGAAAACTTCCATTAGCACAAATCAAGTCCATCAGGTGAAGTTGCACGAACTGGTGTTTGCCCTCTCTTGGAGCAACCTGTCTTGCAGTAAGGGGAGGACTAAGAAAGCAGCAAACCAAGGCTTCCCTTTTGCAAGATTGCCCTTTGCCAGTCTCTTTATTGACTCTATTGACTCTAACACTTCATTGTTGGTCCTCAATGATCACATTAATGGAGGAATTTCCTTTCTTAGATGCTGAATTCCTCCATTTACGCCCTCTTCAACAAAACAGCAGACATGGAATCCGTGAGTCCAGGCCACATTTCCTAACTATATCTACAATATAGATTCACATATTTTCTCGTCTCATCTCCTTCTTCTCTTCATCCTCACTCTATATATTTCCCTTGTCATCAACTATCACATCGAATCTAGAATCTAGACATATTGCAAGTGGTATTGCTCCCTCCTCTGATCACTCTCCAGGAACAAGCTCTAATAGCCCTCACTTCAGATATAGCAAGCAGCATAGATACGAAAGCTGCAGAGAATTCCATCCTCAACTATATTGAGATGGCTGGCGCAATGAAAGCAGCAGATCCTCCTATCCTGGAACAAGATGCAGTGGCTTCCGATAGGAAGGATATCGAGTTTCTTGCCTCTAGCCGATATGGAATCCCTGGGAAAGAGAAGAAAGCTTCAGAGCCTCCTTCACCTGCACAAGACTCCAGTGCCACCGGGCTAGAGAAGGACAAGCAGGATGAGCAGGTCCGATCCTCCTTGAAACAATTGAATGTATACAAGACTTTCATATACTGACTCGCCTTCAGCCATCAGGCCACAGGGTTTACGGTAGGTTTATGTTCCTCCTCAGCCAATTTCCATTTTCGTGCAGACCCGATTCTAACCAACACTTAGATCCTGCCTTCTACTGCCTCAGGTGTATTGAGGGTAACGAGGAGGCCTGTGAAGACGCCTGCAAAATTTTCAGGGAAGAGTACGATCTGCTTCAAGAGACCCTGAAGACTCGGTGCCCCAATTCCGAGGTTCGACATGTAAGGGTCAATCCGCTAATGTCCTTGGGGAGACGTCGAACGTGGTGCTAACAAGTCTTAGACTCCCCATCCTCCCTTTCCTTTTCCTTCTGGCCATCCCCTCGATGAACTGTGGGAGGTATTCCAGAGATTCGCTGAAAACGAGGAAAAGTTAAACAGAGCAGTTGAAGATATGGACTCCCTGACGATGGACACTCAAGAGGAGCGGATGAGCGTTAGCCATCGAGGCGATGCCGCAGAGGCTGCGGAAAATAGCTCTCGGGGCTGCAATATTCGAGAACTTCCTAGCCACCATCAACGCCGAGCTCATCACCACAACTCACACTAGATGATCGATTCATGGCGATTCGGTGGTAGAAGAGGGATTCTTTTTCTTTCTATTTCCCTGATTCCGATACTAGCAACGGTGAAAGTGTGCATATTTCTAAATTTCTCATTGATATTCTAGGCTTGGGATTTGAGGTTATCTTACTCTTTTCACCTGGGCTGCCGGCCACCTGAGGAGTTGGACTCGTATTTCCGATTGGGAAGTAGAGAAATTTATTGCTGCTATAAAACTACTTAGGTTACCATAATTGAGTAATCTTCAATATCGCGCCTGTGCCCGGTAGTAACCAGCCACAAGTTCGAAGAGTGGGAATTCAAAGGAATGGCATTAAAAAAAAGAAAATATACATGTCGAACATAAGCTCAACTCGTAGTAGAGTTTGATCCCCCCGGTCCCCCAACGCCAATGGAACCATTCAGCAACGTCGGCGTGGCCCCGACAGCCCCAGGACCTTTATCACGCGCAAACCTCGGATGAACAGCCTCTTCCCATCGAGTCGGAGGCCCCAAGCAAGGGATAGTTGGCGCAGTCGACGAAGAAACCGAGGTCGTGTAGGTGGAAGCCGTGGCGGTAGCGGTGGTATTCATCGCGGCGGACGGGACCGAGCACATCGTGGCCATGGAGCCCATTCCCCCGGCGGCAGCAAGAGAAGAGGACGTGTTGATGTGGGGATGGGGGGCGAGAGGGGCGCTCAGGGCCTGAGATGAGGGTACCCAGTGACCGTCGGAGCGCCGGACGGCACCTTCGCCCGAGTGGGGGATGGTGTAGGGGCGCCAGTTGTCAGACATGATGTTTGAGGGGGTGAGGAGAGAAAGAGAGAGGGGAGAGAGATTCTCTTGGTCGTGGTTTGGAGGAAGCTTTGAAGCAGCTGAGCGGCGAGTAGGGGAAGCGGGTTTCAAGAGCTACCAGGAGATGGAGAAGAGGTGATGGCAGGAGTTGGTGGGCTTCGACCTAAGGGAAATATATATCTTTGTGACAAGTCAGTGACGTGGCGGAGAATGCAGTGGCGTGTTGGAGACGGTGACACAAGTGTCGATTGGGTCCGGTAGGACAGATTGTGTTTTCTCGTCATTGTGGTCCAAAGCTGGATCTGGACGATGTCTCTGGGGAGTCAGAGGGTTATTGCAAGTGACTACATACTCTGGAACTCGGATGGCGAGGATGTTTTATGTCGTCGATGTGGGTACGCCGTTCGAGGCTTTGAGGAGCTGCGCAAGAAGCTGTAAAGCAGCAGGTTAGAGCACTTTGTTTGATTTTGGATTCGAGCATGTTCGCTAGCAAAGTATACACTTACTATATACAGGTAACTGAATTCGTGGGCTTCATACACTTCAAGTTGTGTAGGCTTGCTTGAGTAGAGGATAGTGTGAGTCTAGGCAGAATCTGGAGAGGAGTGTGCTGTGTGATGGGGAAGAAAGAACGAGATAAGATATGGAGGTATCACAGGTTCCTAGTTTCCATGATGAACAAATAATGGCCAGAATAGAGAAGAGGAAAGAGAGATGCTTTGGTTGCTCTTGCACTTTGTCGCTACTACAACTACAAATGAACTTCTGTTATTCCAACGTTGTCCGTTGTCTGTTGTCCGATCTCAGAAAGAGGTCTGCCAAGACCATCATCATTCTTTCAGTCTTTCTTGGAGACACCTTGAAAGTACTAGTCTAAGAAGTGATATTGACATTACTAGAAAGATAATTGCTGCTGTTGTTGTTCCCCTGTGCCTAAGCTGGTGTTTTGATGGTTGGGGCACTTACACCATTCTACTAATCCCCGGATGTTTGGTGGTTGAGCATCTTAGAAGGGAATTCTGATTATGGCAACAGAGTTATAGATTAGATACTAGGTAGCTTGTAATGGCTAGACTCTCTCTGTGGTCCTTGAGATGGTGACACGGTCGCCATCTTCCTCGCTCGCTGGATGCTCGATGCTCGATGTTGGACACTGGGGATGTCGAGAAATACAAAGTACATTAAATAATAATCCTGGTTCGTTCCTGGATCGAGGCTCAATGTCAGCATTAGGTACCGAGTACCTATTTCTCACACATAATAAAGTAAGACAATGAGGTCACAAGTACCTAACATGTCACTCTTGCACTCGTGGCCCACTATTTCTCCAAGGAGCGAACTCAGGCACAGGGACTTTTTGGCTTAGGTGCATCCATCCACGTCCTCGTCTCGCGCTTTTCTTCTTCTGCCATCGCGATGTGTCTTCGAATCAGCCCTTTCCCTTCTCGAGCGTGGCCGACCCCGGGAGGTAGCGGACAATCCCACCTTTCAGCATGGACCCGAACGAGCGCGACAGCCCCCTATCGATAGCCTCCAACATCATCGGCATCCTCACCTTCGTCGTCGCCATCGCCGCCGCAGTCTACGCCCGCATAAACTACCTCCGCAACAGCGACGAAGAATACTTCCGCGTCAAAGCCTCCCTCTCCTGGTACAAAACCGAGTCGACATGGCTGGCCGAGCTCATACAAGCCGCAGCCCTCGACGGGAGCGCGGGGGGCTCCAAGACAACCTACCCCTTCGCCGCCGACGAGCCGAACCACCAGCGCGCCGCACGTCTGCCCAACTATCAGCGCTTCCTGCCAGAGTATCAGATGTACGCATACGTCATGGACGACCTGGACAGGCTGGAGAAGCGCCTGCTCGAAATCGTCGAGGAGACGGAGCTGAGGGCCGCCGAGGGGGATGCGCGGAGGGCCGAGGGCTGGACGCTGGTGCCGAACGGGTGGGCCTTGGGGTCCGGGGTGGCCATGGCTTGGTTGCCGGTTAGGAAGAAGGCTTTGGAGCTTGTGAGGCAGAGGGATGCGTTGACGGGGAGGGTGCAGTTTGCGCAGATGAGCATGATTTCTTCGTGGGTTTTAATGTTTTTCTATTCTTTTTTTTTTTTTTCTCTTTTCTTTTCTGGGTCTTATTTTGTGTATTGCTGCTCTTCGTGGCGGGAGAAAGCTAACTTTCCCCTTTTTTTTTCGAAACAGACGTGTACGCGACCTTGAAACGAGGATGAAGTGGATGGAGACGATAAACTACGAATCTTTGACTCGGCTCGAGAAATCCATAACCGAGCAGCGCGACGACATGCTGAGACTCGAAGAGCTGGTGTGCCTCATCAGCAAGCGGGACGACCAGAAGCGCTACAGTCTCGACGTGCAGAGCGTCATCGACATAGCGGCCAAGGCGCGGAGGTTATCTCTGTCGCAGGAGAAGGGGGCCTCAAGGAAGGGGAGGGGGCATGAGCGGAGGCCGAGCACACCGCATTCCTTGTCGAGATCCTTATCTAGATGACAATATACATAACACGTTGAATATGTAAAGCATTTGTATTATATTATATTGCTACATGGATTCATCATGTCTTGACAGATTCGTTCTTCCTCTAGGAAAGAGTCTATTTGATATCGTAATCGCCGTACCACAGGAACGCCCCTACACACGCCACGCTGGCGACGGCCAACGCGAGATTCAGCTCGATGACGGACCACAGCCATATGCAGGCCACCGGCGGCGCCTTCTTCTGCACCGCCAGATACCCTTTGGAGTTTGTGAGGTATATGAGGTAGCAGCCTCCCGTAACGCTACCGGCGAAAAATATGGCTTGGCGGACGGTGTTTTGGAAACGGGTTGGTAGGCCGGGGACGAAGTTGGGATTCGAGTAGTGAGGATGGAGGGTGTAGAAGAGGACGAGTAAGACTGCAAAGAAAACACCCAACCATTTTAGTGTCTAGCCTTGAAAAAAAAAATGGACGGCGAGGCGGAAGAGAGCAAAAAAAGGGGGAGATTTTTGGCCAACACATACCGACGAATGCTTGCGCCGTCCGGGCAACGATGCGATCCCATTTTATCTCCTGGGCATACTGTTCGTACACCAGCACATCGAGAGTGAAATGTAGTATGGCGAGGCTTCCCGTCCAGAGAAGGCTCTCCGCGACGCGCTCCTGACCCGGCGTCAAGACGTTCTCTTCTTCGTCGTCGTCGTCGTCGTCGCCGTCCTCGCTCGATTGGCTCGCCGTATTGGAGCCATCCTTATTCTTCTTCTTCTTCTTCTGGGTTCGGGCAGTTGTTGCGGCTTCGCGGCGTTTGGCCTCTTCGAAGAGGTTGCGTTCTTCGGCCCATTTGAGCAGGGTCTTTTCGGACGGGGCGGGCCCGGACCGGTCGGGGTGGGCTAGCTTTATCTTGGGTTCGGTTGCGTCTTTGCGCTTGCGGGCCATGGTTGTGGTGTGGGAGGTGTGTTGTGGGCGGCGTGGAGGTGGATGGAGGAGGTCAAGGTGGGTGATGGAGCTTTGAGCTGCCAGCTGGAGGGAAGAGGGAACATAGTCTTGTCTGTTGTGCCTGCCATCAGTCTTACCAACTGTTATCAATTGATGCGCCTGCCGTGGCTTGGACGATGACGTCGGGGTCCTGTGAAAGAAACATCGTCCTGTCCCGCGTCGGGTCATGGTATGAGGCGAGGTACGCTACGAAGTACTTTGTACCATATCAGATCCACCACTGTAAATTGTAATTAACGACTTCAATCCGAAGCCAATTGATCAATTTCATGCCGCAGGAGGACATCGTGAAAATGCTCTTCAGGTAAATGAGCAAACAGCCAATCCTCCTCCACAAGCTGATAGCCCGGTTTTCGCACTACCCTTTTCTCCCAGGTTTACCAGGCAATTCTCTCCGGATTGAGATTCCAGATAAGCTCAGCTAATCGTGAGAGCTAAAAATGTCCTGTTCATTATCTAGTGCACACTACTTCGTACTCCACTACTACACTCAATACTACACTACTACATCTCAATCGTGTCCATCGATCAATTGACGTTTCCCCGGGATGGGCAGCCCTCGTCCCAGGACCGACTGAGAGCTAATTAGCGAAGTGACAGGGGGGGGTCTCGGGGGTCTCCCTCCAATCGAAATCGAAATCGCAAGGTGGCATCAATCGATCCTCTCGCGTGAGGCGACAAATACACTTGTCCATTTCTCTCTCTCTTTCTCCCTCTCTCCCCTCCTCTCTCTCTCTGCTGTCTTCCCTGATTCTACGTCCAGCGGCCGCGGCCGACGCGCATCATCAAGAGTTGCATTCGTCTGCATGAGCATAGCTAGCTACAGCTACGAAGGAGGTAATAGCTAAAGTTGGTTTCCTCCAATCCGCCAACCCACTACGACGGTTCCCCCCCACGAAAATCAGAGCCATCAATTGATCAATCGCATTAACCTTCCCGCCCCTCCATCAGACTCTGCCTGTGTTCGCTGTCCACCACAAAACAAAATTTAGCCCGCCGGCTCCCCTCAACCGTAGAACCGAACTCGCCCTTTTTTCTCTCGACAAACACTGGCTTAAGCAACCCTACTGATCCTGTCCGAAGTTTCTCGGACCAGCCCTTTTTCCTTTGTTGAACGTGTACTTCGTACTGTATTTTTATCATTCTCCCTTCCCCGGCCATGTTCGACCTTTTCCTCTACGTGGGCGCCGCCCTCGTCGTCATCTCATGCCTCTACACCTTCACTGCCTCCGTCATACAGATGCGCCTCCCCCGGCTGCAGAACAAGCGCATCTGTCTCTTGATCGCGCACCCGGACGACGAGGCCATGTTCTTTGCGCCCACCGTGCTGGCCCTCACGAGACCCGAGACAGGGAACCACGTCAAGGTTCTTTGTCTTAGCTCCGGTGCGTAGTGTATACACCCCACCGACTTGTTTGCTTGCCCGTTTCGGCCTTTTATTCGTGGAGTGCAGGGAATTGGCATAACCCTTTTTTTTTTTTTCTTTTTTTTACCGAGAGGCCCGCGGCATCCACCCGCTAATGCCCCGTTGTGTATCTAGGAGACGCAGCCGGCCTTGGGGAAACTCGGAAGAAGGAACTCGTCAAGAGCGCTCTTGCGCTTGGCGTCCGCCAGGAAGGCGACGTCTGGGTTGTCGACAGACCGTAAGCTTCCCCCCCTCCCCGTCCGCCTTCTTCTTCTTC